>JAAAKB020200299.1:0-20244 GCA_010014835.2 Apostichopus leukothele | reverse complement strand
TATGTTTATTTTGTTTATGTTATGGTGAAGTGGAAATAAATAGTTTTCAATTTCAATTTCAATATATGTGTGTGTGTGTTGAATTTGTGTAGTATATACAGTACATGGCGATAATGTTTGCTAACTTTCTGCACCGATGCGGGCTATCTTGTAATTCTTCCTCTTCCGCACATAACTTTCAGTACGGTACAGTAAGCCTATATGTATTATCAATTCCGAGCAAAGCAGTGCATTTAGCACAGATTGATCATATACGTGTGCAATATATACATCAATATGCATAGTCAATACATTGTTTATCAATCAACAACCCAAACGACGAAATTTCATATTATTGTAAATGTTTTGTGTTACAAAAATACATTATACTAACTTTAAAGCCTCTTCATTTAACCTGTTTCTTTTCATTCAAATCTTGAAAGTGATCCAAATAGTATAGTATCCACAAACACTCACATTATATAAAGTGTTTTAAGTTATTTCATATACACTTATATTATGTTATTTCAAACTCTGGAGATTAAGTTTTCCGCTCTTATTTTTGTTAACACAATAATTGGATAACATTTAAAAGAAAACAAATCTGTTAAATATGCTTATTCATTTTACAAAACGACGTTTAACAGCTGTACATCTCATCAACCTAAAGTTAAGTTACTTCCGATAAAAGTCCCTGGGTATATATGTATAACCTATACCACTATACCTTACCTCAAATCATACACATCTACGACACATTATATTGTAGTCATGGTTATTTGGCAACCTGATCAAAGTTTTTTGGCAGTCAGTGCAATAAATGATTCATAATGAGATGTGCCGTAACAAGGTTATAGGCCCCATAGACTGTAATCATATCACATATGAACATATATACAGGTGATGAAGTAACACAATTAACAATAACCTCACACAAGAAATAGCTTTTAAATATGCCCAAACATTATTGACGGCTGAAAATGTCACCTTAATGGATTACTTTATCATCTTACCTTAAGCCATAATGCATAATTTACATAATATTTGTATTTCGTTTTGTTAGCTGTTGAATTCTAGTAACATTTTGAACATCTTATAGAGCAATTCGAGAATTCTCATTTTTATACCCGGATCTGCTGTTAATCGTTGCTATAACATACATGCACAACAAACAGTCCAAGAGAATTTCTGCTCTCAATATTTCAAGAAAATTTAAGAAAAAGGAAGAAGGAGAAAACATATTTTAGGAAAAAAATTACGTTCAAACTTCTGACCATATAGTGGTATCATTAAAACGTCTTAACAGGCTTAAGTATTATTATTTTATTTGTTTCAATTTTGGGCTTTTCTGTTTAGTAAGTTCGTGTAATTATATATGCTGATTTGTATTCAAACCAGATTTATCATTTGTTATCTTAGACATTGTCTGTCATTTTATACGTCTTTTGGCTTTACAGTCATATATATCCACATCACAGACTATTATATATTCTATATAGATTCAAAGGTGAATACGTTATGCTTTGGGTATAGACTAACTGATTGCAGTGTAGGCATTACACAGATGTATAACTCCGGTAACTCGATCCCGTTTAGTGGGTTGAAGCATATACGGGTAGTATTATAAGATATACATAAATAACCTATAGATATAAAGAAGTGAAACATGAAAATTCGTCAAACCGCATGAAGATAATGCACTAGCAAAAGCAATGTGTAGGATATTGTTTCCTATACAAAAAGTATATGATTACCACTCATACTGCATTAGGCTACAGCACACACACATAAGTCACGTGTACAGCTGTGCAGTTAAGCCATAGCCTATACCGTTATTAGGAAAATATGCATATCAGCAAGTTCGGAAGTGTAAAATTGGTTGTACTCAATGCAGCAAGCAGCGGTATGTGTATAATTTCTTCTCGATTACGGACATGGAGAAACTGTATACATCACAACTAAGCAATTCATCATAGGAAAAACTATCAATAGACATGCGTTTCATTTCATTCCTCTTTCTTTACTTATTATTGTCGAAATAAATACTGTTGTATAGCAAAAGTTGTACATCGATATATATAGTTCCATCCGAGAATAGTAGAGGACATATTAAGGCCGAAAACCTCCCATGAAACTCGATCAAAATGCTTCACGTGCTGGAATGAACGTCAGTTAAAAATACCAAGTTCAACTGTCATATACAAAACATAGAATTGTTTAACATTACAACATGTGTAAGTTGATTCATTGAGTAACCCCCCACTCACCCGATTGTAAACTTTGTCGTAAAACACAGATCACTGCGACTCATAATTCATATTTTCCCACCTTAAGTCTTCAATGCACTAAAATTGCCGCACGTACTGCTTTATATGTTTATCATATAAAATTCATCATATTCCATAACACCTGTATTTTTTGTATGCCACTCTGCTCTTCTTTGTAAAGTTTTCTGTAATTCGGCCTAATTTCCAAGAGAAGACTGGAGCACATACTGTGAGAGAGAGAGATGCTTTCGATGTAAGACGCCGACATACATTACAAAATTCCTGTCAATCTACTAAGTCCCATATGAACTAAGCCTAATATATATTGACAGCTCACGCACGTAGGCAATATTGAACATATCTATTTAACGGGATTTACAGCAGCTGTGTACAAAATGAGAGAAACTTTTGATACATTACAGAAATGTTAATCATGCTCCCCAAATCACCGTACATACGTCATAACTATTTAGTTCCACGCAGAAGTTATCTACGTAAGATAGCCTCGAGGGTAGTGAAGTGTATATGATCGCACATGCATGCAGCCTAATTCTTGGAAGTCTATATTTGACCTAAATCGTTGTCGTCTTAAGCGGTGGTTTTTATGTTAAGTATATCTTTGTATACACCTACTGTGTATATGAACGCCATAAGGATGGATGAACCTTGATGGTGCGTAACTTGCAGTGGGGCATGTGTGGGTATGCAGTGGGGGCATGCAGTGGGGCATGTGCAGTGGGGCATGTGTAACTTGCAGTGGGGCTTTATCTGGAATTATAATAGTAACTATACGTATAACTTTTTCACGGATGATAAGGTCCAAATTATATATTTTCCAAAGTGAATGTTTGTTCATAAATTTTGGTGAAAAGGGGGACTCAAAAATTCATTTGGTGTACTTTAAGTTTTTCCAGTTTTGTTTTCTTTTGGTAAATCGAGTGGGTCCTGATATGATATATAGTTTAACAGTTTATGTCATATTTAAATTCAAAACATTGTTGCAATAATAATTGGGTATAGTTCTATCCTTTTTTCCCCCTATTTTTTCTTTATTGCTTATCTTGATTTATCTATTTGTATGTTATTACTACAAACGTCAACGTTATTTTATAAGCTACATGCATTTTAATGTAATACATCGCGAACCACGTCAGTGTCTACGTAAATTTCCTGTTCTATAGGCTTATCAAAAAAAAAAACAAACAAACAAACAAAAAATGACGAAATGACCGAACTTTTACAAATTTGTTTTATGTATATTGTGAAATCAATGAGTAGCTCTTCTGTGATCAATATCTTACTTTACGAGGTCTCCACTATGAAGAAAAAAAAACAAAAGTCGTAAAACAACTACCTTCTTCTTAGAGAGAGAATTTACATCGCCAACAATCTTACAAGCATTGATTGTGTTCCATTACAGTCGAGTCAAAAATCAATTAATTTGGAGCATTCGTCCATATGACTATACTATAAAATAACATATATAGTATCAAATTTTCAAGATACTTTTCACGTAACAAGCATATAGTGAATAGTATGGCAAATTTACACACGAATACAAGATATTGGTTGTATAGTGTTTGAATGACTTTTATTTCCTGTTTCAACTGTCAGTGTTTATAAACTTATTACAAGACATACGTTGCATTTTATCTTCTTCAATCATGCACGTGATGACAAATAATTTGTTTCCTTTGGATGCAAAGTAAAACAACAAATTTGCATTCATGACGGGTCCCGTGACGCAATGAATATCTTTAATATATAAGTACAGATATTCCCTGGAAATTTTCATGATCATGTTATTTCTTCGAAAATTGCACGAATTGACGACCAGTCATCTGTATATGCGCATGCGCGGCAGCATGAGCAATATCAGTTACAACAAATACTAATTCGTGAACGTCAGACCGGTTAAACAGTTGTGTAAATATACATACATATTGATAGTATCGTTTATGCATGTGAATATAAGTTACGCCCATATATTGCAGTTCCTGTGTACAGTGAAAATACAACATATGCTATTGGTATAAATATAATTTTTTTAAAGAAACATGATATAACATATCTTTAAACGGAGAAACCTTTATCAAATTCTTGAAATACGAACATTAAGCGATTTGATCAGGAAATTTAGTGAGTGTACTAACTTGTCGGAGATTAATTTAGTAATAAACTATATCGTCATAACAAATCAATATCCACCTTTTGTTTTGTTTTACCAAACCCTGCATTGTATACAAACCAACAAACCCCATTAGAAACAAATGATAAAAAGCGCACACATAAAAACAGCGGCCCAACATCCTCTTTTTTACTGACGGGAGGGAGGTGAGGATAAGATGTTAAGTCGTATAAGGGGAGATGTGTTCCTTACTCTTTGAATTTTTTTTGATAAAATGGACGATGCGTCGATGCGAAATTGAGCTATATTTTGCAACTTTTGAAATAATATAGAATAATTTTTGACCGGACAGGTTGAACTGGATAGGCTGAACCCCTTGATTTAATCGGGTGGAGGTGTGGGGGGGAGGGCGGAAGTATGTGTGTACTATCATTAATACAAATCAGACATGTAGTGGCATGGTATGGTCGACCATGACTATTAAAGTGAAGCTATGAGATGGATGAAGTTAAATAAATTAAACGCGACAAAACTTGCCATTCATGAGGTCGAGGATGAAGCAGAGTTTATCTGGAGTCTGGAATGCATATGTCATACACACGATGAAAGGACTGTCCACCTATCGAGATACCAAAAAAAAACACACAAATATTTAAGATTTTCATTTCGAAATAAAACCAACGTTACTTAATCGAACACTTTCCAGAGTTAGATGACAGTTGTTTCATTGCTGATGTCAGTGATATATCCCTAGCATTCCAAAATGAAATATAAATAAATAAATAAATAAATAACAAATAAATAAATAAATAAATAAATAATAAATAAACAAGATGCCGTTCCATTCCTAAGTCACGGACAAATTGTTTAATGTTAAGTGTCACTGTTTTTTTTTGTTTTTTTTAAATCTACTGACTCTACCAAAAAAGTCCTACTCACTTAACAATAAAGCACAGAGTATCCAAAAATGTATGTAAACCATCATTTGCACTTTGACAAATTTAGGTAGTAAAATTGCAAGTGAATTATTTGAAGCCATAAAGGTCTTTTAATTTCCTGAACATTGCAAATGGCATTGCTTCTGAGCAAACAGACTAGCTTTAATAGGTCTGTGTATTAGACTTAGAAACTAGACTCTTCTCTTTCATTGATATGACCCTGTGATCCAGAGTGGTTATTTCTCAGAAAATGAAACTTTGTATGTTCTGTATAAAGTCAACAGAGAAGTCAAGGGTTTCAATTAATATTAAATATGAAATATTATCATATTAAATAGCCATGTTAAAATAGAAACCGGATCAAGCATCCAGAACTGAGAATGACTGTAATTATAAATAGATGACAATTGAAAACTTAAAGGGGTATTCCAGTGGCAGAAAATGTCAAATGAGAGTGAGAAAATTATTCCACATTGTTGAGTTGAAAACTCAATACCTTTGTTCCCTAACTTGAGATATGTTTGTTCGAATGTGACCTGTTTTGACTGACAGAATCCTCGATTCTTCCAGGGAAGTGGATCACAGTGGGTGGTCCGTGATGTCACAATGGAAGATGCTGAATATTCAAAAGCCTTACTGTCCTATTATGATCTTGATATATCCTTGGAAATGTGGAATGTTCGCAAAGCTGTCAATGTTCTCTGGTATTTTAAGAATTTCCTCAAAATGTGATTCTTCTGTGGCAATTACAAACGAAATATTACGAAGAAAAGGAAAATATGTTTTTCAGCTCGATTGCCATGACGACAACATCGATCACTGTGCTGTTGCTGCACGCACTGACAAAGTATCACAGAACTAAACAAATAATTAAATCTTTGGTGATACAAAGTGCTATGGAGGATGATGTGAGTTTTTACCTACAGATAGAGGGAGTTTTCAGCAATTTGGAAATGCAATCAACTAAAGCCGCTGGAATATACATCCCTTTAACAATACCAAGTATTACCGACCACTATCACCACATACTATTGACACATATATATATAGTCAGTTTTCTAGGACAGGTAGTCCCCGTTTAAGTCATAAAAGTACAAACTCATCACAGAGAGGAAGTTCTCTTACCACCCCCCCCCCCCCCCACACACACACAATTAAATCTGCCAGCAGGATATATAATCTTAGCATCCGTTTTTTTTGCATTTTCCAAGAAATTTCGTCAGAGAATAAATTGTTTCATGATTGCAGATACCTTCTGGAGGAAATGTGTTTTATAATTTTTTCCCAATTAATAATCAGCTGCTTTCTCTATTCGATCCGTCATATATGATCAAACCGGCGGTAAGATTACAGTTGGGCTCTCTCCGGTGTTGTGTTCTGTCGAATCGTAACTAATGTACATTCACGATCTGTACGGTCTACTAAACTCTTGAGCCAATGTTTTTACACGAACGTGTGAAGGCCGCCCATGACTGACACCAAGTTTCACATGTGGAGTTTCTCCGAACCGAACAGATGTGTTAGAAGACACAAATCACCTGTATTAATATTTGTTAGACTTGGAAATTCCCAACAAGTTTTCCAAAACGATCTCTTCGTCAATAAATTATGAACAAAACGTATAACGATCTGCTGAGATATGCAACCTTTCTGAGAATGTGAACTTGTTGCT
The DNA here is from genome assembly GCA_010014835.2 of Apostichopus leukothele. NCBI lineage: Eukaryota > Metazoa > Echinodermata > Holothuroidea > Aspidochirotida > Stichopodidae > Apostichopus > Apostichopus leukothele. The sequence goes on along the minus strand of JAAAKB020200299.1, from coordinate 13,260 downwards.
GTTCTCTAGAACACCCTCCCTCCCTCGGGGGAAAAAGAAGACGGCCGACAACAGTACAAAGAAACCTCAGATGTACTTCATCAAGCACTATGCTGGTTTTCGTGGGTGATAAATCCACTAATCAGGAATTTTTTTAAATTCCAGTCTTCTTTCCTCCTTTCATATTTGGATAGGAATTAGTTTACAACAAAATATTAATATCAAGATAAATTTCCTTGACAGTTTATGCTGTTTCCTTTAGGTTCTGATGCATTATCTTTTATTATATTGAATTTCTAGAGTTTTTCCGGCCTCTCTGAAGCATCTGCCACTGTTCTTTAGAAGAATTTACATACTCCCTCTGTGAAGAAAGGCGGTCTCTTTGGCAGCCAGCAAATGACATTTTAAAGAAACTTCAGTATGAGGTTGGGAACATGATGGAAGTATATAAGCAACATATGTGTGTTATTGTGGCATAGGCCAAAAGGGAACATGTATAACAGAAGTTTTCTAATTATACTGGAAGTTCGGTGGCTTCATCTTTACATTACGTGGAGAAACATTTACAACCGTTATCACCTTGACACAAGACCTGTACAGTTCTTATCATGGAAGTCATAGCAATGGACTTACTATTTTCTATATTCATGTTTATACACACAGGTTACAGGATTGGGAAAAGTGGAACCGCAGACACACCCACCCCCTCTCTACAAAAGGAGAATATTTTCATGCTCAGGTCACTATATTTTCAATGAATCAATTTTTTTCCACCTTTTACAAAGATCTTTTTTATAACAGACTCCTGGGAAAATCTGACCATTGAATCCTGAAGAGAAAGCAATGTACAGAGAGACACAAGTTTGAGATTAGGGTTAGGATTGGAGGGGGAGGGGGAGGAGGGGGAGGAGGGGGAGGGGTAGGGTCCAATCGACAGCAGGTAGCCATGGTATAAACCTTATGATGATGACCTTTTGGTGCAGCTTAAATGGGGCTCTACAAGGTCTTAGCGGAGGGTGCTGTCACATCGGTCCTATGGGTACATCAACTGTACTGTTTAACGAGGTCTATGAACTGAAGTTACACGATCCTTTGAAAGGACTACCAAGCTGCAAACACACCTGACGAACTTGGAGACAGAGGCACTGGGTGATTGACTAGTTCCTGGTTCCGCTTGTTGCAGTTTCCTCGATCGAAAAAAAAAGCTTCAAAGAAACACAAGTTGAAAGACAGCCAACACGACTTGAAACCTTCGAAGAGACGTTTGATCATCGATAATAATTACGAACGAAATTATTTATACTACTAGCAATCAACTCATGTAACCGTTACGATCTGTGCTCAACAGACTGCAGCTTGTCGAGTATCTCGGAATGAGTCGGGACATACATATGTTTGATGACAGAGTCTTTGGTAAAATTTGGGGTGGGGGGGGGTCTGGGAAAGCCCCATTGCAACCTCATTCTGTGATGAGTCATGTCGTATCAGTACCATGAGAACAAGACGTAACTCAACACAACTAGCCACGTAACAACACTGTCTGTCTGAACCTCGAGTGTATTAACGTACTAGCCAATAACAAAAGCAGCATTTACAAAGCAAGGAAACATTATATCCAATCCCTTCACATCTTTTGTCTTGAATTCAATTAGTACCGTTGGTAGACTCTTTTCGAGCATTTCTTCAATATCAAAGATGTGCGCTTGTAAAATGTCAAACCCCCGACCGAACAGATGATGAGACACCCACACACCATTAGCCCTGAGCAGAAGTTTCTGTTTTTGTCGCTGCTGTGCAGACACAAAAAAAAAAAAAAAAAATTCTCCTCTTTCCTTGTCAACAGATATCGTTAAAGTATAACAAATGGTTTGTTCAAAATACAATCTGAAATTATTTAACGCTTCCCCTGAAATTCTTCGAAGATGGTCATTATGACATTCAAAGTGCAATACACTTTCAAAGAGTCCTTTTCCAGGTGTTTTGGCATTTGGCAAAATTTTTGACATTATTCCACAAAAGTATAGAACATAATAACCAGGTGGTATTGTTATCCCACCTGAGTCGAGTTTCTTTTCAAATGACGCATGGGACAGAGGTCGATAATTGACAAACATTGCTCTTTGCGTAAGATTGGCTGAAAATGTGGGGAAAAAAGCAGAGTTTGGACGGTGAAACTTGGAAACGAACTGAAGTAATATTTCACTTATTAATTACTGTTCCATTTTTGGAGTGTGAGATTTTGATCATATGCAGTTTTGCTTAGAGTAGCAAGGTTTGGGTGGGTTATATTTTTTCGGGGGTGGGGGGAGGGGGGTAGGAGAAGTTCAAGCTGGTGGGGTGGGAGAGACTTAAATCTGGAGCGTATAAAGGCAGTGGGACATGTGATTCTACTCTGAGGGGAGTAATGCCTCAGAACTTTAAAACAAAATGGAACATCTGTCCATTCTATGCCACAAATCCTGATATTTGGATAATTTTCAACAAAAACAGCACATTTTGATCACATAAATTACTTTCCAAATTTTCTAAGAGCTGGAAATTTTTTATTACAATTTTATTTCATTTTTCAACTAACGGGTAGTTTTTGCACAACAAACTGGCTGACTCTTAAATGACAAAAGTGTGTAAAGGGGTACTTTTTGACCAAAAACAAGGTATTTCAGGTTGATACAATATGCACTTTTCATGTTTTTCGGGAAATTCAATGTTCCCTCCTCCCCACTCCCACCACTTTCTAAATAAATCATATACAAGATGGACTAGTAATGTGAACGAGATGTATTGAGAGGTATCAGACCTACATTCGAAAAATCAAGTGGGTGAAACAAAGGGCAAACAATTCATGAATAACATCCCTTAATTTCTATAGTAAAGTGAGAATATATTGTATCAAATGACTTTGACCCGAATCGGGAAATATACAGTAGGAATGACCTCGACCCAACTTTACAACGATGCTATACTAACTCCAAAGAAGTCTGCAATATCCAAGTTACTTTCACTGTCCAACCCTTCCAAGAAAAGTTTGAAACATGAAAGAAATTCCTACCTTTCTATTCTTGCTGTCCTGTAACAGCAGTATTTAACATGCAATTTTTCATGATTACACGGGACATTCGATATTATTTTTTATACTGGTCGGGCAGATCGTGACTGGTATTACCCTCCTCATCAGCTATTTCGTGCAACTTTATCCCAATTCATGCGACCTCTCATGATAGCTCGAGGGGGGAGAGCAGAAAGTTATTTAGAAACGTCCACGATCGTCTCTACGGCGTGTCCCAGTGAGAGGCTACAATGATTAATTCGGTTATATGAGTCATTCACAGAATGTCTCCCTCATTCAAGTTGAGACGGCTGGTTCCTGCGGGGCATATACGATTGGCTCTTCACATCTATTTTCAATCTTGTGAATCACCCACTCCACGACAAAGATTTTCATTTCTTTACTTTTTTTTTTTAAAGCTACTGGTATTGCTCTTGAAAAATGTGAAGATGTCTGAAGTCCTAGAAAGTAATGTTCTATATAATACAATTTAGGATGTCACGTAACAATATCTTGTTTTCATTCTGCTGATCACCAAGTCTCTTGAAGAACTGGGTGGATAGGGGGATGGGGGTTGGGGTAAGGGAGGAAGGAAGGAATGGGAAGATTGGCATGTTAAATATTGGATTGCCCAATATTTATGGCAAAACATGGAAAATTCTTGAAAGAAATTACTTCAAAAATTGCAAGAAATTATAACGCTTATTTTGCAACTACGCACCCTTATCCATTTCACAATTTTCTGACGGGTAGGGGGATACCTCCTACCCTGCCCCTGGCCCACAATATCTGCCACTGTAGGGTTGCTGAGATGATGAAGGTGAAATTAGGGTCAGAAATCAAAAATTGTTTGAATACTGACTAAGCTCTAAACAAAGCTTTTCAAGTTTCTGTAACTGACTGGGGTTTTTTTTTTTTTACAGGTAACTGACATTGTTCTTTCCAGGACTTTCTACTTCCTTGATATTAATAAATCATTGAATTGGAAAATATCCAGTATCTCATATTTTCCCTTCGAGGGTTGGCTTCTGAGACAAGAGTGTTCAATAAGAACACATTAAATACTGAAATACTATCTTGCAATTTTTAAACCCACAACAAAACAAAAAAAATCCTTAAAGGAAAAGGAATCAAAAACATATTGGCTTTCCTTTGTCTCCTTTATTTTTATTTCCTTCTTGTTGTTGTCGTTGAAATTTCCAGTTGCTTTTGCGACATGAACCACGACGAGCCACTTATTCACAGAGCTTTACAAATTCTGTCTTAAAATAACAACAACTTCGAACACCAATAACAAACCTCCCACTTGGCATTTACCTTATCCTTTTACCGAGGGTAATACAAAACCTGACTTCCTTGGCAAACATCTGGTTTATCTCATGAAAGAATCAGAAATCTCAAGAAGAAGGGAACATGAAATCCTGTCCCAACTTGGTAATGATATATTAAAAAAGTTATTGAAATTGAAACCAATTGCATCATTATCTTGACATGATTCTTGAGGAAGGGGTGAGAGACGAGTGGCCTCTCGATTACCTACTCGAGCCAGAGACCAACGCCAACGCCGACCAACGTAACAGATCTATCTCTCTCGATTCACAGGAGTGTTCAATTTCGAGGAAGTTATGAGGAAGTATTCTATTACATTTCTTGTTTTTAAAACAAACTTATAGTCAATAGGCTGCACTCCACAGGATATCATATCACACCATTGTTTAAGGTTGTAAACAAATGCTGTAGTTTGACTCCCCCAGTGGATGGTTGTTCTTAGGATGTTGGGGTGGTGAGGGGCGGGGGAAGGGGGGGGACGGTGACACACAGACTCACAGGAAAAGAAGGCTGACTAAGAAGGCTTCCCAACAGGAACAATCGAATGAAGTCAAATGAAAACAAACATAAGGAAAGCTGTGCACCAGTCATTGTCCTTATCGATCCACAACAAGCTGTACCAACACTGTCCATATTCCATTATCATCTATCAATGACAGTAACTGCAAACTACAGACAAAACTTGACTCTACACATTTTTAACCCTACAAGACAAACATGTCCAAGACAAGACATGATTATTCATAAACACATTGTACTGCAGTGCTCTCTGTGTCCTGACAATGCATGGTGGCCCTCTATACTCTCTATACTAAAGTATGAGTTGTCCTCCAATAAAACAGTTTAATCATCATAAAAAAAAATGACTAATTATTCATACAGGGGAAGAAAAAGATAAAGAGTATGAAGCTCACAGAATCAACCTGCGAGCTCTAAATTGCTGATCATGCTATAAGCTCTGTGGGAAAGAACAAACTGAAGCGTGTCTTGCAATCAATTTCGATCGACATTCATAAGATTTTTATACATGTTCATTATTGTCTGTCCTGATCCTTCATATCTTTTTCATTATAATGTCGGTGCTCTTTTGGTTACGGTGCGTAGTTCGTACGGCGGGAGATGGAAGCGAAACCACACTAGCTATTAGCAAGGTTGCTCAAAATGCAATTTTTGTGACTTGATTATGGTCACTCCTCTATTAATGTTGGATTTCTTACATTGCTCTCATTTTGAAATCTTAACTGTTTTCTTTAGATGATACTGCCTCCAGTATCGACGCCCCGTCCCCATCCCCACCCTACCCCATCCCCATCTCTTGAAAAGGAGTACTCAGATTTCTTCTTCACAATGTTTTTACCTGGCTTTCTCGTAATCGGAGACCATTAAATGAGGCAAGAGTTCTTTCCTTGTAGTCAACCGTTTTTGAATCGCATTTACCACAGTTTGCAGTGATCTGAAGGAGACATGACATGCCTAAAGACAGTGTACTGCTGAATATGTTTGACCATCTCTTAATACGCCCGTCCGTTCTCCCTAATAAGTCTGCCCAAATTTTCTGTTATCACATGTCATTAATAACTGACAAGCTTCGCAAATCATCGTACGGACGAACATTCCAATCTATAACCATAAAAATGTCTCTCCTGTAAGAAGAAGCCTGTTTTCTTTTCTCCTTCCCTCTTTCTTCTAGACCCCAGAACGAGATACAACCGATACCTATCGCAAATCGGGATCGGTGCGTGTGTGCTCGTCGGGCTAATTCTTATCAACCGCTCGCTACTCGCTTTGCTCTGGCATATCGAGTTCCTATATACACCGCAAAATTATCATCCCAAAAAATCCGCCGGTTCTTGCGATGACGTCCAGCATCCGATAGCATTAAAGTTGCTTGCGTCATCTTGCTGCATACTAAATGCCTCCGCTTGAGAGACCGCTTGAGAGGGGATACCTTTTATTGCTGATTGAAAGGCACATGGGAGCAATGAAGAACAAACCTGACACTGGCAATGTTTACATACGAGGCAATTTCGTTATGTAACGTAAACCGATGCCAAACGAAATAAAGGATCGGTTTTCAGGTCTCTGCCGACAATAACCGGCGAGAGGGAGGGACGGGGGGAGATGGGGAGCACGGGCATGGGTGATGAAGGGGAGCAATTTATGTCCCTGGAGGTATCTACTCATCCAGAAATGGTAATGAGTTGGCAACGACTCTCTATGGACAAATTTCATGTGAAGAGTGTTACACAAATATGCAAATTATTGCTATTTCTTTGCTGCAGCAAAACATTACGAGTTAGGTGGCTTATATTTTGTGCAGTGACAAACTAGCAAGCATTTCACAAATTTTCCTGTTCAATCTTATTTAGCACTGTCTCATTTTGAGCCCCAAGAACCACTACATATCCCCCCCTCTTCCATTCATCCTACACCCCCCTCCCCCCCCCCCCCACCAACCCTAGCCATCCACACTCACCCACACACACACACATGTACACACATTCACAAATTAGGTGGTAGGCATCAGGATTGCCATCATGAAAAGAATTGAATTTTTTTTTTTTTTTGGTCTTCTTTACCTCACTGACTAGGGAAAGCATGATCCTCTCGTTCAGAGCTAACGTTTCTCCCTGCTTCATTTTTATCCGCTTCTTGTCCAGACATTTCATTGCATACCTGCAAAATAAAGAGAGTTCCTTCATGTCATGCAGAGTTTCAGAGTTGCTTTCACGATACAGATATAAACTAAAAAACAGAAAGTGGCTGTTGCGCGCATTACCGATGTTTGAATGACTTAAAGTCAACCAACGGTTGAAAAATCAAGACGAAAATCAAGCCAATGTCGAGTAACCAATGACTTTAACGCAAAAGGACTCAAGATTCGAGTCAATTCAAGTGACTCACCAATCGCGTCAACTCAAGTACCTCTCAGATGGAGTTAACACAACTGACTCACCTAATGAGTCGACTCGAGTGACTCATCGATCGAGTCAATCCAGGTGACTGTCTAGCCAAGAGTCAAGTCAAGTCGAATCATAGAATAAAGTGACTCAAATCCCTTTGGAAACTGTGACTTATGTCAAGTCAACTCTACATGACATCCATCTATTCTTGTCCTGGTAGGAGTCATCCCCAACCCCATCATGACCGTCCTTCCCTGTCCCCCCCTCCCCACCCTCTACCCCCACCAATAGCTTGCCATGTACTTGCAAAACTTACATTTTTCCTGTGTCAGCTTTTCTACATCCATAGACCTCGCCAAAGCCACCTCTGCCGATTATTCTGTGTACACTGAAGTCGTTCATTGTTAACTAGTACAGAGAGACAAACAGAAAACAAGAGTTTTATTTGATACTGAAAGTATGAGTTTGTTTAAAGTTCAAAGCATCATGACAACAATAACAAAAGTAAAATTGATATTATGCTGCTCAGCAATAAAAGCTAAAAACTACAACAAAATCGGTTGTTTTCAGGTACAAAGTGAATAAAGCTTTCAATCAAACTTACTAAGCAAAAGTGAAAAAGAACCTTTATTAATTAAGAACTCCAAGCTTTCTTTTGTGGAAAGAAGAGAAGAGAAAAGAAAAGAAAATAAATTCTTGTATTATGGTACAAGAAAAAGTCCCCAAATTATTTCAAGAAACCCAAGAAAAGAAACTTTAGGCTATTCACCCGCCCCCCCCCCTCCCCACCCCAAAAAACAAAAAGTGTTTCGTTGCATTTCACAATCAAGAGTCATCCCTCGCAGTGAAACACAAGAGAACAGGAATATTTTGTTTCAACCGCGATGGAAACCTTTCTTCATCAGCTTGGCTAACTGGACGGGGTTGCCTATGTCACAACATGACAGAAGCCCTCCGCTTGGGAGCTTCCAGTCAAACTCAAGACTTCTGCAAATTGCAGACTTTGACAGAAAGGAAGAAGGCAGAAGGAGAAAAAGAATTCATTTGCATTTTTGCTGGTAGTCCAGAGTTTCACGAATAAAGTCTACCTACAAGCAGAGACTGGAATCAATTGATTGAATGACTGATGTGTAAATGGATATTGTGTAAAAACTCGAGTAAACCCAAGAGGGCTACAGTTCTTCCCCTTCCGACATGTTTGAAACGCAATAAATGTTTACATCGAGATGGGTATGGGATGCTTTAAATAGCGGAAAATTACGCTGGCGAAACTTTCGGGAGAGACTAGAATATTCCACACTTCCGAGATACAAAAAGGCCCTTGCTCGATAATGTCTTGTTCCAAACTCTAAGTATGGGTTGTTTCAAAAGCTGACTTAATTTGGGGTTTTCTAAGATATGGTTCTCAGTAGGTGGTCTGTGATATCATTATGGCACATGCTGTTTAACAAGTTAACTTTCCTTTAATGTTGTTCTTGGTGTTCTTCAGTTTCATCCTTCTTCGCTGGGCTGTCAATATAATCTAACTTGCACAGTTTCTTTAATATAGCAAATCCTTAAAAATATTTCTTTATTTTATTATTCTATGGTATATGACTTGAAGCTTGTTAAGAGAAAAAAACAACAAATTAATTTCACCTCATTTGCTATGATGATGATGATCTCACCCACTGAAATGTTACCAGATGCATTTATTAGGTTTAACAAAAGCTAACAAGATGGTATCATTGCAGTGAAATATTCTAAAAAACAATGTTTTTCTCAGCTGCTAGAGAAGAAAATTTAAAGCGTTTTTTTTTCTTTTTTTCCCAACATTAACATAACCCATTTTTAATGTGTAATATTCATGATGTGAGATCTAGTTTCTCTTAAATTTCAAACCCATATTTATCTGGCAAACATCTGGTCTGCCCAAAAGAAATAACAAACACTAAAGACATGGTATTGTCTGTTTTGTTCAAGCCACAATGGGTATGATGGTAAAAGTCAATCAATATTGTTTATAAATTCATAACTCCAGCAATAAAGGAGATGAAAATGGCATTAATAGCAATATAGGATTTTAAAGGCTGCTGAAAAGCAATTTTTGAAATGATTTATTTTCAACAACATGAATACTGTATTGATTCTTTGCCAGAAAGGAGAGAAAAAAATGAGGAGAATGTAACAGGATGACATTCGGCAACGAGTTAATTTTGATACGTCTCTGTTTCTTTACTGCTTTACGAGAAATGACCATTTAAACAATCTGAGGTTCGTCGGTCAAAGTTGACCGATTTAGTTTTGTTTAATGCGCATCCCATTATGGGTCAGTTTCCTCAGAGGCGACACAATACTCAACAGGAATACATAGAGACTTTTATGGCCTAAAAAAGACCCGTTTACATCGTACTCATTACACACTTGTTGTCAAGGATAGATGGTTCTGGATGTCATCCAAGTGTGGTTAGTTGTTCGTATGAAGTCGCAAGAAACATGTTTCGGCCGAGTTATTAACATTTTATAAAATGAGCGGGTTTTAACATTAATATTCGGGTCTGCGTTGAGGAACCCATGTTGTCGTAATGCGCAATTTAGGATTAAAGAAGCATTAAGCACATTTTAAAAGCTGAATATATCAAAGACCGGGATAGCTATAAAAACGTTGCTTGCAAACAAATCTCTCTCAAATTTCTTGTTGGAACTAAGGAAATATCAAGATTATAGTTCTGCCTTAAAATAATTCTTTAATATGGACGTGTCACAATCGAAACAAAACAAGGATGATCTGAGCGCAGGTCAATGTTTCCATTCTGCCTTTCAAGGGGAGATGACCGGTCGATTTTGTGGGAGGTCTGTGTTCCACAGTTACCTGGTCACACATTGTAGAGGGATAGTGTGCATTGGATGTGAGGGGACAGGTAAGTTTGAACACCAAGATACTTTCCAGAAGTACGAGACAGACAGGTCACAAAAACTGTAAAGTAATATACTGTTTTGAACATCAAACGGAAACTGCTATAACATTTTATCTTGCTAAAAGATAGCATCAAAACTTGGTACTCACGTTAATGTTAAGTTCTACATTTTTCCACTGGCAAAATCTAGTAAATTTTTCACTGCAACGGAAACAAAAGAAGAAAAGAGATATTATTTTACATGTTCCTGTTCAAAACGGTGGGAAACTTGGTCGAGAAGAATGTTGGTATTTTCCTTTTCACAACATGTATATAATATATCATACAAATATTGTGGCCAGTAACAGAAAGAAGAAGAAAATGAAAAAAAAAGCTTAGAAGCTTTTTATAAATGGAAACCAAAAATACAAAAAAAATGCCTTGTTTCTGTTCACACGGTGGGAAACTTGGTCGAGAAGAATATTAGTATTTGACTTTTCACAACATGTATATATCATACAACAGAGAAGAAGAAGAAGAAAATGAAGAGAAAAATGAGCTAAGCTTTTTATACATGGAAACCAAAAACCAAAAAATACAAACAAAACAACAAACGAACAAACAAGATACAAGATGGGAGCAGTGACAAAATAAAAAGAAAATTAACAAGAACAACAACCGCTAAAGATAAACAAATCCCATTTCATTAAGTCAGATCTGAATTTTTCAAACCTTTGTTTTGTGTATCTGTGTTGTTTTGTTTTGCCATAGCAATAATTCCTTTCTTTTTATACAATTCAAAACCGAATCATCTCGTTACTATCTTCCGGGGCGATGGGGAACAGTTCACAATCTTCTCATGCAATATTTATACACATTTTGGCTTTTATAAAACCCATCTTCAGTGAGTGTATTTTCGCCATCCTCTTCTTCTCCTTCCCATCTCTCTCTCTCTCTCTTTTTTCATCCTCTTTTTTTTTCTGGAATGCTCTCTTTCATCGCTCTGCTTATGAAAACCCTCAACCTTAAGTAATTGCTTTTGAGAAGGTTGTACACAGCAACTGGCTGAGTCTTGTGACAATTTCAAGGTAATTGAACAACACTGTTTCCTGCTACTTTTTCTTCATCCTCATTCTCATCCTCATCCTCATTCTCCATCTCAATTTTTTTTTCTTTTCCCATCTCGTTTCTCGTTTCTCTCTTCTTTCACGGTCGGTACCACAACTCGTCTTCATTCCGGTGAGTCAACACTGAACGGTGGGTACATGCATGACATTCAAATGATCGTGACAAAAAGCTGAGATACATGAGTCGAATCAATTCCAGGTTACAGACGGACGAGTGACTATTCGAAAAAGATATTCAGACAGAGCAACAACAAGAAAAAAAAAGTAAAAAAGAGGAAGAAAGAGAAAGAAGGAAGGAAATGATATTGTAGAATGAAATGTTGACTGGTGGAAATGATGAAGAGTTAGCCTTTAACTTCAACGCCCATATAAAAAAAATATAAAAATAAATAAAAAAATCTAAATCTATCTTAGGCAACATGCCTGGGTGAATTCTTAGTATTGCAGTTTGCCACAAAAAAAACAAACAAAAAACAAAAAAAAGGTTAAAAGTAAAAAAGGACAAACATTAAAGAAAAAGGAAAGACAAATAAACAAATGGTAGAAATGGTTTCTATTTCATCGAAAAAGGTTCTCATAATGACAAAATTGAGAAAAATTCATTCCCAAATTTACAGTAACACTATCTTGCAACCGGGGAAACTAAGAATCCTTAATCATACAGTAACACCATATTTCAACAGGGGAGCTGGGAAACTAGGGACCCTTAATAATCATACTGTAACACCATATTGCAACCAGGGAGCTGGGGATACCCCTCCCTGTAGTCCCTTTCCCCAGGCCACATCATCTCCTACTGGTGGGTGGGGGTGTCAAGATGAAGGTGACAGATAGGGTCACCAAGTAAAACAAAGTTTGAATCCCTGGATAGTATCCTATTTGTCAACAATCCTCCTACAGTTAAGGCAGTGATAACTCCATCAATCTGTTTCACTCATAAGTAAATTTAGCAATTTTAACAAACATTTTCTGATGCATACTTATACACAGTGATCCTATGCAAAAGGAAATTTAGAAATCTTTTAAAAAAATCATACATTTCTTCATTATTTTAAGTGAAACTTGACTATATAGTTAAGCTATAAATGAAAGTTCATTTTATTGGTTAATTTCACTCTCAGAGTGTTTATGATAACTTTTAAATCAATAAAAAAAAGTCTTAGCAAATATTTGATTTGAAATGGCTAGACTACTTTCCAGAAGGGCTTATGTCAGAAATGGAATGTAAGGGTTTCATGTTAGCTGCCTTGTGGTGCTGGATCATTGCCCAGGGGCTAGGAGGGGTCAAAGAGGGGTTGATGTCCCTCCCCCTCCACTAGCCCCTTTTCTGCAGAATGTTTTTAAAACTTTCAAGCATATGTATCCATATCCACTCCTCCCCCTCCCCCCCCAACCAGTATATTAGTTAACACTATAGAAAAACTTAACTCGCACCACATAAACATTTTTGTACCTTTATGCCAAAACAAATGGCTCAGTATGATTTAGACTGCATCACTGGTACAGTTTATATGTGTGGACTGTTTTGGTTGTTTTTTTTATATCAATTCTTCACCACACCACAGACCATCATATGGACGGTTGTCGGATGGGGGGGGGGGTGCCGGTCTAAAAGCCTTGATTTCTTGTGACGTGTCAACAACAGCATACCTGTCAGTTTAAACTTTCAAAAATAAAGTGTTAAAAAAACTGTCTGTTGCTGTGAATTTGCAATGATTTCATAAGTAAAACTCATAATCCTGTCAACTTTGTTTGGTCTCGTACCAATAAAAGGTGTAAATAGATGGGAACAACGTCTACCTGCTACACTGCACAAGCAATTGTATCATCGCAAAATCACCAATGAGGAAAGTTTGTAGGACAATGGATTGCAGCTTCTACTCACTTCTAGATCAGAAGCAATTTTTTTTCATAAAATCATAAAAATGTTCGTATTCAGTTCCTTGCCGATCCATAAGCCCCACCCATCCCCCCCCCCCTCACCATCCCATTCTGTATAT
>JAAAKB020200188.1:0-11722 GCA_010014835.2 Apostichopus leukothele | reverse complement strand
ATATATATACATCTATATAGGCTACCTACATCGATATATACTCTAAATCGCCTCCAAATCGAATTACAATAATTAAAACGGCTGTTTCATATCCATCAGCAACCTAACAAACACAAACCCAAAACCTTTAGAGAAAATAATACATAATAAAAAGATAAGTTGGAGATTAGCTGTCATCATGGTTTTAAGAAAGTTCCAATAATCTTGTTTAGAGGCTTGCCATATTATAAGGTAACTACGTGGAGTTAGATGATACCATCAATTAGGTAGAAATACTATAGTAAATAGTGAATGCATGGTATACCCGATAAGAGGCATAGCTTTTATTCTGCGCTTGACTAAAACGCGTACCCAAGTTTGTGATATGATATTTTTAACTTTAATTAAGGTTAAAAATATAGTCTAATATAGTATAGTCAAAACAAATAACTGGGGTATGGAATCCAGACATTCCACGTTTCAATTAATTAACGACGGGATAATCAAACTCTTACCATATTTTCACATGCTGCAGTTATCACTATTTGAACTCACATCCTTAACGCTTTTTAAGGCTAAATTTACTGTTATTTTTATTTGACCTCGACACACATCATAAAAGCATCTCGTCACACCCGGCGCGAGATAGCCTAGACATTATTTGTTATAAATTATGAATAAAAACACATTTTTGTTTGGCTTCAAGCTTTATTTATTCTTTTCACGAGTTAATAAATTGTAAGGAAGATTGGGTATCCGACGAAACTGAACATTTTCTCACCTTCTTATATACGTCTTCGTGATAGGCAAAGAAGAAAGCTAATTAATAAACAACCGCCATTGGAAATATATCGTAAATATTGCTGGTTTAACATGGATTTTACCGACCGTTATCCATATGTGAAATTCAAACAACAGTCCAATGACAGGCAACGCTCTTAATATTTACTATGGAAGGCCAAATGTACATTTCTGTGTAAAATCAAATCGGTTTCAATATCTTGTAGCTACTACATTGCTATAATATTGTTTGGAGTACAAGTAGAATTCCCCTTGGTATGAGTGCGCGCGCACAAGGCGCTAAGCGTGAATCCGGGTGCGTGGAACGGGGACAAAACCCAAACCATCATTGTTGGCTTATATGACAGATATCTCCCACAAACAACTAAGACAAATCTGGCTCCATTTGGTGAGATATCTACTATAGTTTAATAATCGTATCTGGAAGCTGCCATTTTGTAAATCTGTGATGTCATAGTGCAACTATAAGATCGGAAACGTCTTACCCTTTCAGGGACTGACTACAAGTCTAATTAAGAGCATGCAGATTGTTGCTAGGCAACGAATCATCATCTTCTTCAAAGTTCTATGTCATATTCTATTATATTATCTGGATAATAAAATGATTCGTGGTTTCAGCTTCTTTTCAAGCGTTTTATCGTACGTCCTGGTCAGATCACGTGACGTTCATTCACTTCACGTGTCACGTTTATACCAGGGGGCTTTTACAACTAACTCCCTAGTTGCACATAGCACGTCATGGACAACGGCATACTTATAGGGACAGAATCGAGCCTGGGGGAGAGTTTTTTTTTAAAGAATTCTCATTTTTCTTGTTTAAATAATTTGCTTTCAATTTTTATCCAATTTTACATATCAAACTTATTAAGGTTGAGGATTTTACAGCTGATACGATCAGACGAAATCTTATCGAAAATATGTGTTTTTTACTAGATTTTTCTTCAAACGCTTCAGAAAATACCCTTTAGATTGCTTTGTATAGGCAATATGTTAAAGCCACTTTCAGACAGGTGTATTCCGTACGTAAATCGTGCACATATAGGCGTAATTGTACTTTCAATTAAAAGGTTTTAAAGAAGTAATTTAAACTGATACAAACGAGAGAGTTACGATCTAAGCGGGAACACTTAACAAAAAACAACAAAAACAAACAAATATAAAGTCCAGGTCCAAATATCTTTTTTATATGTTAAAGCGGAGTATAAGCTAAGCATTCTGGTGAAATTTGCATTCAATTCCTATGTACTGTTTTTGAGATATTGACAGTTGAAATTATCTGATATTCTACCAAAATTGAATTTGAAGCAAACAGGTGTGATGTCATAGTTGCACACTGACAAATAATGTTTTATTTTTAATTTATTTTTCAGTCTATTGATTTATAAAATGCCAATACCTATAGTACATTCACATGTGGATGCGTGCAATTGTGGAGTATAAAATTAGACGTACATTTTAGAGGAAACAAAACATTATTTATCGATGTGCAAAAATGACGTCACCCCTGTTTGCTCCAAGTTCACTTTTGGCACAAAAGTTGGCAACTTCAACTGTCAATATTTAAAAACGGTACATAGGAATTGAATGCAAATTTCACCAGTATGCTTAAATTATGTTTCTATATATCAAAACGAAATTTTGACCTGGACTATTCTTATAACGAATCGGTCAAGAATACGTCTAGGGGTTTATCTTCTGGAGTTAATCAAACTGAGAATAATTATGACCAAAATTTATACGATTGCATGAAATGTTTTTGTTAAAAGACCCTGCAGCCAGAATTTCGGGGGGTGGGCACAGGGGGGGGGGGAGGGAGGTGGAAGACTTCCCTCCACATTTTCCCCAGACCTTGAGTTGGCTCTTTTATCCAATTCCGTCGGTAAGTTAGTTGGTTATGCCACAGCAATAATGACATGCGATACTTTTATAATTATCCATAATGTCATTACACAAGCTATAAAAAGATCGACCCATTGTGACGATTCTTACTTATATCCATTTGTTATTTTTCATGTTTCTCGATAAAGCTGGCAACACTTTTATGCAGATAGCATAATTACATTTCAAATACACAACAAGTACTAGGATAAAACCTATAAATACTGCACCATATTACATCTAGAGGCTTTATAAACTCCAAACATTTCTCAAAGGGGAGGGGGACACCCACTCCCCCTTAAACTCCTCCACCAGCCCCCCTCCCCCCACTTTAACACATCAAATCTCGCCCCCTGCATGTAGCTTTAACAATTTTCCAAAACATTAGATACTGTAAAAGAGCTAGAGCGTATAGTAGACATTATCTAATAAAATTGGAGAAAAAATGTTTTTTGAAAAGTATTTAGCCTCAGATATGTTCGAGCAAATATAATCGCATAATATGTTATCGATATCGAGTTACGAACACTTTCAAACAAGCGTTTTTCAAAACAAAACAAAAACAAACAAAAAAACACCCTGTAGCTTTAACATTGTATAAAACATTCAATTGTATACGTAGCTGGAGCGAAGACAAATTTTCTTCTACCCCCTTTTCTATTTATTTTTATCATCTTAGTGTTCAAAGTATCAAAGACTCAGGATACGTTGAGCTGATCAAATCATCCGGAGAATTAAATATAAATGAAATTTCTTTGTAGACAGGGTATTTGTCTCTCGCTTAAGAAGTGGAATTTCCTCTGACCCATTTATCGCAACAGACATGAAAGGAGGTTTTTTTTTTGGCTTTAATAAAAAAAAGAAAAAAAAGTTGGCGGTTAAAATCCATTAACCTCGGGGATCGACAACTGTAATGAAATTAAGGTAAAAGGTGTATACTCGTAGGCTTGACAGGTGTTTGAGACAGCGGTAGCTAATTTCAAAGGAAACTTTAAATATTTTTACCGCACTGAATCAGCGATATGCCCTCGGTAACCTGTAATGTTGACTGATAGTTGTCAACGACCAGCCGTTCTGACTCCTCGCTCTAACCGTCAATAGAAAGATACAAACATCTCATCTATACAGCATATATATATATAGGCCTTATATGGAGAATGCTTGCGGGGAATATTTTAAACCACAGTCTGATTTAAGTCTGCAATTGAAATTCAATGAACGTTCACAGATATCTTCGTGGGTAGAATATCTGCTTTTTAAGATATAGATGAATCAAGTCTTTGTCGTATATAAATAAGTTTCTTTTTTTTGCTATGCCTATATCTGAAGAGGATTTTTTTGTTTACATAATTTATTCTGACAGGCGAATAATCGACTGTCGGTTCTCATTTATACCTGGAAACATATTTGTATACTTGACACTATGAATTATTGTCAGGGAACGTTCATTTTCAAGAGACTGTGCAACAAGAACAACAAAGTATAAGAAAGAAAGACATCAACAACCTTGGATATTTTAAAGTTGAAAAAGGGGGAAAAGGAAATCAAGAAAAATATGTTATTTTTTAGTGGGATTGATGTTATTAAAGTTGTTGTATTGTATTATTATCATTGTCATTTATTAATACTTATTCTCGTTTGCATTCTTTTAGTATTGTTTATGTTACTTTTGACAGATGTATAGCCGCCAGGGTATAATCTCTTACATTCTCAACGTGTTTTATTTTCTCTTGTTGAAAGCAATTTCTAAATACACTTGTCTAAATGAGATCTTTTCTTTAATGAATAAGTTAAGAAATGACTTATAATAAATATTTAAAAAAAAAAAAATCATTTTTGATTAATTATGAATCATTTTAGTTTCTGTGTGATATGTCATGATAATTTTACTAGAAGGTTTGATAAAATTCCTCTCTCGAATTTTTCTTTTCTCTTTGCTTGTCAGAACAGATTATTCTACGTACTATGTTAAAGACAACCGCGCCACTACATACAATTTCAGAACAAACCTGTGCATCAAGTAGTATGTGACGTCACAATTACTACTACTTACTTTAGACCAGCGGTTCTCAACCTTTTCTCGCCTCAGTTCCCCGTTTCCAATCAGCCACCCTAGATATTCTCCCCGCCCCCCCCCCACCCAAAACAAAATCACAAAAAGGGTTACCAAAAGTGGGTTTTGTCCATAGTTCACATTCCCAGCAAAGAGGATGCATGGGGACACCGGGATAAACGGCATATACGGACTTACATATTGTTAAGGAGGGACACAAAATTGCCCCTGAAGTGCCAAAAGCCCCCTCCCAACAGGGGTTAAATCACCCCCCTCACCCCCGTTAAGAACCACTCCTCTAGACCATGCAAAACAACTTTCGTAATCTGTACACCATTTCGGATTAATACTTCCACTGGTTCACCTAGTTCAACTTTACTTTGCATACACGAACCAGGGCACATGCTGTTATGTAAATGAACTGTTAGTACTTAAAATAAATTTTCAGCCAGTTTGCACCATGAGTAGAGGTTGGGTGGCATGGTTGGAAAGGGGGGGGGGGGGCTTAATACATAACAGCAGTGCAGTATACGGGAAATTCTATTAGTTACTTGTGCATTGCATGGACTCAGTTTTATCAATGTGATTCCATGGCGACTTGTTATGGGTACCAACACGAGTACAAGGCTCTATAGGTGAGTACGAGTATAGGCTACGAAAGAACTCGTGCACTATTATATATAATTAATTTCCAAAATACCCCGAGTACTCCGAATCAAATCCAATTGGTCGAGTACAAGTGTAGGTAAGTACAATACTATAGATTCGAGTACAAGTACACGGGACTCACTCTATAAACAAGTCTGCTTAAATAATATGTACAATAGGCCTACAGTGTACAGTATAGAATGCATATAAGAATACGTATTGCGTACAATGTGTATAGTTTGTTACCTATCGTGTACAATGCCGTATACATGTTATGTAACTACAGAAATGACAATGTTTTTCAAGAGGTCGTTAATAGTGCAGTAATGCCCTGTTCAATGAATGAGCCGAATTGCGCGTAGTATCCAATTAAAATCAATTAAATCAATTTTAATCAATTATTTGACGTCGATCGTTTTTTTCATGAGTGGGAGGCTCATGCATGCAGCTGAGAACTAGAAATATTTTCAAAGCTAAAGCCATGGTTTGAAAACAAGAGCCATAAATCGAATCTCTTTTTAGTAATATAAAGTCGTCGCGTGGTTAAGCCATGTAATGAGAACTTAGGAAAAAAGGTATGCGGGGTAACTACAGGGGCAAGGGGTTGGCTAGGGGTGGACTATAGGTAGTCTTCAAACTCACTAAGACCCCTGAGAAATCAAATGGGGTGTGAAGAATCTTTGTTTCATGAATGCACATATGTATAGATCAGTTTTCTAATGCTCGCTGTAGAAAACATTGGCACAGGAATGGGAATGGGAAAGTTCTTGTTCGGCGTTGCGATTGATTGTTAGTAATATGAAGACGTATGTTTACTTTTGTATCGGATTTTTATAAAGTAATCGCTAATTTGAAGTACATTTTGGCAAAACAAATATTGGAGAGTGGCTAAGATGGAAACTTATTTTGACTAAAGATTGCTAGGTTAGGGAGCTGCCATTTAAATTGCAACTCCCTATGTATATGTTTACCAATTTTTTTCCCGAAAAGTACAGCGATCAAAGTTGAAGAAAAGAAAGAGGGAAAAAACAAAGCTTCAAACGTGTTACATCAATTGACGTCTTCATTGCTTTGTTTTCACTAATTTTAAACGAATGACGTAATGTTTACGTCACAAACTTGGTGGTTACACAAAAACATTTTGTTATTGTTGTTGTTGTTTGGTTTTTTAGCGAGGATGGTAGGTTAGATACCGAAAAACTTAGTCCCTTAAAAATTCTTAGCAGTCGCCCTACAAAGCGAAATTTTCTCATTATAGTCATATCATAAAATTCAATTTGAAGTTTTCTCTAAACTGATTAAAAATGTTTTGAGGTTTGCTTGCATTTGCAATTCCACGCAAGTATACTGACGTGATGTAAATTCATATGATGAGGGATATGATTATATACAAAATTAATAATACCAAAACAAACAACTTAATACCAAAGAAATAGATCAAATCTTGATAGGTACCTGGTAAATGATAAATACGGGTTAAAGCTTCACATTGTTTACTGACAAAGTATATCGTGTTTTTACACAGATTAAAACTGAATTTAGTTGGCAGTTTTCTTTTGAAAAAACTTGGTTCAAAATGGTAAAAAAAATACTGTATAAAAAATATTTTGATGACGTAGTTTTCGGTCGCTTCATTTGTATGTAGATCATGAAAGCATTCAGTTTGTGATTCAACTGTTGATATGCTGTACTATTATCTCATCTTAAACATTAAACATATTCATCTTTAATGACAAAGAATCAATATCACACCAAAAACATTTCACAGACTTAGGAGACATGTGTTTCTCACACCAGCCCACACCCCTCCCTCTCCCCTCTTCAACTTACAAAAGGGGAAGTCGCAAAAACAGACCAAAGTTGAAACAATATATGTCCAATTTGGAGGATGCATATACTGATTCGATTTTTGCCCCACAGTTTTCACACAAACTTCGTAAGCATGCTTCCCAAACTTTTACCTCCCCACCCACCCTCATCCCTCTCTTCATCTCCCATCCTTTCACCCCTCTCCCATCCTCTAGGATTATGACATTTACTAAAATAATTAGCTGTGGATGATACCAGCCAGCTACTGAATGACATTATCTAAAGTATAAACCCCTTTGGGCTTATCATAATTATTAACGTGCTCTAGTGGATGTATAATTTTAATTTTCAATTAAAGTTGATTACTTAACTTCTTTGAAAGGATGTTGACTTCATTCTAATGGAAACTTTCCACTTTTAAAGAGTACTTTAACGTGTACTTACTCAGAAAACTAGTTAAGTTTATCTGCCTATATCCTAACTGTACTAAACTCCACTAGAGGCACAAAGAAAAAAAAAAGAAAAAAAAAAGTGTGAAATAATCTTAATCCCGTCTGCGACACTATCCGCATAACACAGTTCGACATTCAACAGCACCCAGTCTTATTATGATCTACAGCCGTGCAGAACCATAACGGGGGAAAAAATAACACAAAATATAATAATACAAGTTAATTTCGAGAGAAAAGTTTCCATCATTGATTTGAGAGCGAAATAATGAGAAATAATTCAAATATTAATTAAAAAAAAACGGAGTGAGTAATGTTAAGTTTCGTCGCGGCTATAACTATGTATATACGTAAAACGATGTGTGTTACTTTGTGTTAATGCTGTAACTAGCTTTGAAGTTACGATACCAATCGAACAATGGATTGTTTAATTGTAATTATAGGCCTTTTTCATTGTAAATAATTACCACACGTTTGAACAGTTGGTAGATCACCATGATAAACATTTTACCGCGTTTTCCTTCCCACTTTCTCTATAGCGGGCACAACTTTGATAATTATTTAATACTCAGCAACAGTCAAAATATTAAAAAACATCTCCATAACAATATCATATAACTGCCATGTTGTTATAACGTTACTTTCAAAGCGTACTAACGACAACAACAAAAAGTTTTGAAAACAAACATTCTACTCACCTAAAAAGGAACTTCAAATAAGTTCTATTAAAAGATGCCAAAACTCCGACAGAACACGACGAATTCCTCCAAATCCTCAATGAATTATGTCCCCTGTACTTTTCCAAGGAGGTTATCCAAAAGTTGTCAGACCTTTTTGTTTCTCTTTTTTTTTTTGTCTTTATGTTTGTTTAATAAAAAGTAACTCCAAAGAAATCCGTTTTAAAGTAATCCTTCTTAATCCAAAATTTTTGGAAGTGAAAAGAAAACTGGTAGGATCTACATAACGGTAATACTGCCTGCTAATACAACCAAACCGGTAGGAGCTAATCGTTGTCTCGACAAAGCAAGCTAAACTTAATGAAAGGCTATGGTATCGATTATTCCCTGTGTACGGCTAGTGTACGATCAATGCCCCAGTGCGCATGCTATGTAGGTAACTAACTATCCAAGTCTCTCTCTCTTCTCTCTCACACACAGGCAATCTCTATCACTCCTCAAAGCGGACAACCACTAAAAAACTCACAACTTGATACTTCGCGTATTCAACACAGAGTTTTGCCACTCATTGAGTGTAACCGCAACTGGTGAGGGTAATCGAGCCGCGCTTGAGATTAGCAACATGGTGGGTTAGAAGTACCTCCGAAGAGGAAAAGTATCCCAAAAGTGGCTTTATTTTTAGGCTTTAATGATTCATGTTCATTAGGAAGGAAAACACTTATATGTTCATCGATAAAGATATTTTCTTTTCACTTTCTCTCTGTTGATTTCCATCACTTTTTTCCCCATTTCTTTTGGAAATAGATATACTTTAGATACAGTACCTGCTGGATAATTAGTAGTATTGTCAAGTAGATGGGTTAAAAATATCCGTCTTGTTGTTTGTCATCGACGGTTTTTCCAGAAATATTCCGCGTTAGAGAGCTTTTCGAGTTGTATCTTGTTATTCCTTGTAACTGCGGTTTGCATTATAACAATTCCTGTTCCTTTGTAAACTATATAATTACTTGAATAGAGTCTAAACTTACATTCACAATATACATAAAGATAGATTTAGCAGATCTGGTTTGCATTATTGGTTCCTGTGCTGTATAGGTATTCATTCCTTGTGTAATGCGCTGTTTTGATAATCAGGCAGAGGTACGCAAGTGCGGTGCTTTACCTTATTGTTGATGAGTGTATTCCTTACACACTTTCCTCTATACACAAGGGCACACGACAGTGTCGGCATTCTTTATTGTTATTGTTCCTGTTCCTTGTTAACTTCATTCATATGATAAGGAACTGAGGCTTCTCGGCTATGTGGCTAAGTTAGTGTGTAGCATTATGTCCTCCTATGGGAATCGTGATACACACCTGACGATGATCACACAGTTACAGCTTCGATAGTAGGGGAATGGGGTTCAGAGCGGATCAGTCGGTTCGTTGTTTGGTTCTTTCCTGTGTGATTTTTCTTAAAAAGTATCATACACGTTGTCCCTACATTAGTATGAACAAGAGTGCCTCTCTATATTGTTCCTGTTCATTCATTGTATAATGTTACACTATGTCAATACACAAGTACACTCAACAGTATCTCTCTTTATTGTTCCTGTTCCTTCATTGTATAATGTTACACTATGTCAATACACAAGTACACTCAACAGTATCTCTCTTTATTGTTCCTGTTCATTCATTGTATAATGTTACACTATGCCAATACACAAGTACACTCAACAGTGTCTCTCTATATTGTTCCTGTTCATTCATTGTATAATGTTACACTATGTCAATACACAAGTACACTCAACAGTGTCTCTCTATATTGTTCCTGTTCCTATTTCGTTTGAATTTATTCTACAATGCACTGTAAGCTTTGAATATGCACAGTTGCATCCAACAGTGAGTTTCTTTATTGTTCCTGTTTCCTATGAATTTATTCCTCATATAATATTTCACAATGTCTTTACATAGGTACATTCAACAGTGTATATTTTTAATGTTCCTGTTTCCTACGAATTCATTCCTTGTCTCAAAAGTTTGTTTCACAAGTACAATGTTTCACAATGTCTTTACATGGGTACATTCAACAGTTTATTTCTTTATTGTTCCTGTTCCCTATGAATTCATTCCTTATATAATGTTTCACAATGTCTTTACATAGGTACATTCAAAAGTGTATTTCTGTATTGTTCCTGTTCCCAATAAATTCATTGCTTATATAATGTTTCACAATGTCTTTACATAGGTTCATTCAACAGTGTATTTCTTGATTGTTCCTGTTCCAAATAAATTTGTTGCTTTATAATGTTTCACAATAATTTTACATAGGTACATTCAACAGTGTATAGTTTAATTGTTCCTGTTTTGTATGAATTCCACGTATAATGTGACACATTTACCATCCGCCATAACTCTATATAATATTTTCCCTTGGTGTTGAGTAAACAGTCATTCAAAACCATTACATTTCCATGTATATATCACCGCGTAAAAAAAATTCCAACAATTTATGAATTCTCTATATACAAGCTGTTGATGTTCAACTTTTCGTTCATGAAATTCCTGTAAGCGTCTTTATTTCTACCTTATTCTTTAATAATGTCATACAAATTTACTATAAATAGAAAGAATGTTACGTGCATTAGGTTGAAGAAATATTAATATTATTCAAAAGCTGAAAAACATTCATATTGACAAAGGAGAGTTGTCAGAAACAAATGTCGAAAGATAAAACTGATTACACATCAATTTTTTTTTTTATAAAGTTGTAAGTCGTTTTTGTTCATGGCGGCAGGATAGTAATAAAGCCACAAAAACATACGGAATCAGATAAAATTGTAGGGCACCACCTTGTTCGTCTTTCTTTTTTAAATCTCCTGAAATCTAATTATAGTTTCTCCCTTCCTTTTTGCAAAACTGTAATAAGAGAAGAGTTAATATTATATAAGTACGTCCACTGAAGAGAATGAAATGAGTCAATGTTTCCGATAGACTTAGCGATTATTAAAAATGCGTCCTCGACACATTAAAACAAAAATGGACTGGTTCCTAACTTCATTATTGAGTTTTTAATCTAGTTTTTTTCTCTCCTGGCCAGTTTTTGCTTTTGATGACGTCACGTACAGCTGATTCACTTCACAGATACTACGCGAATAAAAACATTTCATTATTATTATTATTATGATTAGCAATCTCGCAACATATGTTCAACCTAGTTTATTAAGCAGGGCTTTAAACTGAATTTCCTGAAAGTTGAGCGAATTCGCATTGTTATTGTTCACGACATGTCGATTACTTCACAGCTTGGGCTAGGCTCCCATTTTGTGCGCGATCGATCCGTTAGGCAGGCAGTATCGATTCTGGGAGTGACGCACTAACAAAACGAACCACAATAGTAGACAGTCGTTGAGAAGGATATATATATATATATATATATATATATATAT
>JAAAKB020199860.1:0-11724 GCA_010014835.2 Apostichopus leukothele | reverse complement strand
AAGATCTTCACAATTGATGCCGTAATCTGCTCGAAGAAGAGTTATGGACTCATTGCCGACGCTGTATATTTTGAACGCAGAGCACGCTGCTGGGTATAACGCGAAGATGGAATTACAAGTTGGTGTGTACGTCACAAACAGCAACAGAACAACTAAGGTGAACAGCTTTGAAACTGTCTGTTTGGTCCTTTGTCGAACAGTGAGTGAGAAGAATCCGAACTTCAACATGAAATATACTGTACAACGAAGGCAAAGGTACGTGGTGACTAATACAATAGGAAATATTAGAACAATTTGAAACTGAAGCAAAGGATTTATCTCAAATTGTTCATTGATGCATTGAGGACGAACAAAAACTTGTAAGAAGTCTGCAACTACCATTGATAGAAATTCACCGAAAATTAGAAAAGGACCTTGCCATTGTACGTTGTGGAAAGTCTCGAATAAATCGCCAATCACTTGATAAAAGCCGAGAAAAATCTTTATTCTTGACGATAGTTTGTCAATTATAGATCTTTGGTTGCTTATCTTGTTTTTCTTCCAGACAATGAGAGAAAGTAGAGCAACGCATGAGAGAACAACAAAAAGGAACACTACCAGCACCCATAATTTACTGGGACAAGGATGACAGGAACTCAAAACCGAATAATATCCCGACCGACATTTGCTACACATCCAACCGGTGTAACCGGCAGCACAGTTGTCGTTACCATACATTGGAAGACCGTCTTTACTGTCACAACTACTTTTTCGTGGACAAAGATAAACAAACGGCATAGAGTATCCATACTGCATAGTTGTGTTATCATAGTCGTCGGTCTTAGTTTGTAGGTTTTTCACGAAATCTAAGTACTGATCTGGTTTTGTATTCGGAAAAGACCAGTTCCAGTAAAAGCCAGGTAGAATTGATATGTAATCTTCGGAACAATTTAAGCCGTCGGCGATACAAAGAAAACATTCCTCAAACCGATGCTTGCGAGCGTAATTTTCTTTACACACACAAGCTCGATAGCCAGCGGATACGTTTTTGTCCGTTCCTTCAGGACAAACTTTGCATTGGACTAGAGAAGAACCGCTGCCTTTTTCTACAAAATTTCCGTCATTACAGGTTTTGCAGTCAGTGCTTCCTATTTCGTCTTGGTAAAATCCACCTAATCGTAAAATACAGAGATGGATTTAAGTTATGGGTGTAGTAATTGAACTAGAATGGAAGATTATTTCGTGGATCAAGCATCTTCATTTTGAAAAAAATTGTTGATAGCAGGATATTAGATGTTAGTATAAGATAGTCAACTGTTTATGAAACGAAGTGATTTTTATATTTGCTGTAAAATATCCTGCTGTTCTATAAATGCTATTGCAGAATGTATTTAACACAAAGTAAAATGAATTATATATGTCATATATTATTCAACGTAGACACAAGAAGCGGGTAGCTGGGACTAAATGGCTTTATAATTGGTTAGAAAGAATATAGATTGCAATTCAAATGTAAACGCCACCTTTTGGACAATCTATACACTTCTTGCGAAATCCTCCACCATGTGTACCCGTTGGACACGGTCTACATTCATTCTTGCCTTTACCAATATCTTTGCATTCGAAGCCTTGCATCTCAAATGATGTAGCTAAACGTTGAAAAGTACTATTTAGTATCAAAGAGGGAAAAGATTCATCGTTGACACATATGCTATAATGAGAAAAAAAACAAAGGAAAACAAGAACCAATATGTAAAGTGTACTTTATTCAATGGCTAAAAAAATCATATATGCTTATGAAACGTGTTTTTCAATATGAATATTTATGTAAACGCGAAATGAATTTGTAGCTTAAGGACATAGTTTAACTTCTTTACACGTCCATTTATTGTAAACCAATTTGCATTATGTATTACATAACATTTAACAACACGGTTTTAATAATTAGGCGTAAGACTTTGTTGCATGTGTTGAGTTATTGCTAACTTCGAAAATGTAGACCAATGCATGATTAAACCTCTACATAAGATGCATCGGTAGGAACAAAAAGTCAGGAAGCGTTTTTGTTACAATTGTCTTGTACTATGTAAAGTTCATTGCTTCCTTCGATTTATAATGATATGCACAAGCGAACATGTTAGTCAATATTTTGAAATAATTTTTTGTTTAGGCTACAACAATTTTGAAAAGCAGGCTTTTGTGGTTTCGTGTAATTAGTATGCTAGTAAAAGACTGAAGATAATGCATTACAAATTAAACCAAAGACACTAAGAAAACAAATTAAACTTACATATTGTCGTTTGTAGACGAAGGTAGTTTCCCTAATTGGTTGCAGTTCATATATCTAAACAAAAAAAATTAAACAAAAAAACTGTTTCATATTTTTAAGAGAAAGAAAGCTCTGTTTTATTAGCATAAAAGGAAAAGTTTTGAGCATGTCTATTCTCGACATTGTCTCATCCAAAAATATTTCAGAAATATTTTTTTTTGGGGGGGTGGGGGGTTATACTTCCACACTTTTGTCAGTCGAATATTTTTTTCTGCGGAAACATGATTGATTTAAAAAAAGGAGAAATTGAATTTCAAAAGAGAAATATATTAAGCACAGATATGATCAAGCTAATACAAATATGTTTAAAAGCACTCACAAGATACTTTCGTTTCCAACTCCGTTCAGCGCTACTTGTGAAATATTCAGGATGTTGTTCTTGTACAAGTGGCTATGGAATGTAAAAACACACATTGTAACTTCCATACAGACATTATCGGGTATGATCATATGGTGTATGTGCTCCTTCTCATTAGAATATTATGGTATTATAATATGTTATGTACTCACATGTCATAAATTACTAAGTATATGAACATCGGAAAATTGACAAGGAAAACCTTTGGCTAGAAAGGAATTCGAACCTAAGATATCAAGTTACTAACCCTGCCCTTTACCAACTGAGCTATCCAGACATTAGTTGATGGCAATCCTTAATTGTCATTGTTCGTCGGGCTGCCAGTCAGTGACTCTAACACCTAGTAACTATGGATCAAACACCAGTATCATTGGATACAAATCAAACAGCTATACAGGGAAGGGATTTCAAGAGAAATCACGATTTTAATTAATGAAGTGAACAATGGAATACGAATGATAAATTATATTTAATTTGGCTAGAACGGGAATCCAACCAGTTCCATCGCGTGCAAATCCCCATTTGATAGCAAACAACCCACCGTTACATTCCATCATAAAATATTATTAACATTTATGCCAAGATTATATGTCATACAAGGATAGTTTTTTTATTGTCATCAATACATGTATGTGCAAGTGATGAGGCAGACTGCATACAACCAGGTAGTTAAGTTATAATTTCAGGTATCAACGACCCGTTTATGCGTGTCACTTTTGTCATAGAACTTTAGATAAATCGCTAAACTATACTTAAACGTTCACATGTAAATTAAAAAAGTGCGTGCGTTCTGAGCACGTGTTTACTTACATGTCAATGTTTTCGAGAGAAAATGAGTTGTTGGATACATTCGAGATGTTATTCGCAATCAGGTATCTTTATTAAAGAAACAAAGATGTTAAAAATCCATTACAATCACAAGGACTTTGCAGCACTCGTCAAAAACAAGAATTACAGGAAAATAACGCAAACTTACATACATTGGAGATGGGTGCCAAAAAAGGCTCGTTCTGCGATGGAATGGATACGGTTCCTGCTAAGAATTCTGCAAAACCATAATAGAAAATGATTACTGTGGAAGCATTCATGTCATCCTGCAGGCAGATGAGAGTTCATACCATGTACGGGCACTTCATTCCATACCACCCCGCTTAAGTACCATAAATATTATATTTATATAGATTTAACCAACGAATGTCTTTTGACTACTCTTCTTCTTCTTCTTGGTTCACAGGCCTCAATAAAACTCTTAAAAAGAAGCTTCAAATCACACAAAAGTGGTTTGCTACATACTTATGCAAGGCCCAAAATTCCATGTTGGACAGGAGAAATTTCAGGTCGTAAATTATTAGCCGTAGAGAGTAGAGCTAAATTCATTAGGTTAAACCATGCACACACAATCTTTAACAATTATTGTTCTCCCTACCTCACTATCAATTTCATCAAAACCTCTGTTATTCATAACCAGGGGACTCGTTCAAGACTTCACAATTCCTATTCTATTGATTCTAAGGGTGGTTTTAGCTCTACTTTCTACTTCACGGCAATTCAGGATAGGAATGCACTTCCAAATCATTTCAAATCCATCAAGCCTTCTCGTCTTTTTAAAAGTGAGTTAAGGAAGCATCTCGTGTAATTTAGGGTGTGGGAGGTACTTTACAGATGTATGGGCAATATCTGCGTTTTTATAGTCTTATTTATTGTTTTTATTAGAATTTACCATTGAAAGTGTAATTTTTGTCTCTAGGGCCCCATTGGAGATGGGCCGACGCTCTGTTAGCACAATGGGTTTATCCCCTGTTACTCGTTTTGTTTTTTTCAATCTGTTCCGTTCTCTTTATGTCTTCTCTGTTAGTTTTTTGTATTTTGAACAATCTGAGTGCAAATGAAACAAACAAATACGACAACTAAAATATAGTCCTCGGTCAGAAGCTTTACAAGATCTCTTAGTGAAGAATGCATTTGATGATCTGCTAAAGTGTGTTCTATAACACTAAGTATGTCACGTATGTGAAACAGACATGTTCGTGACTTTTTTCTCCTGTTTAAAGAAGTTAACACAAGACGATCCATTTTGTATCAAATTATGATAGTGTAGGAATTCTTACAGGTATGCTAAACTGCCTAATCCCAGGAAAGTATCATTCCGTAGATCAGTTAGATTATTTCTCTGCAGTTGTAATATCAATAGTCCGTGATTTCGACCGTAATCACTGAAGAGTCCCCTCGGAATTACCGATAAACTATTGTTCGACAAGTCCCTGAATATAAGAAAGAATGGAAAAGAAAATACGATTTACAGGCACTCCTGAATTGATTGCACTGTCGTAAAGAGACGACACTGAACAATGAACAGTGACCGATTCATTGAAGAAAACCATTTTACTTGTAATAAACACACACGATCATATTTTAATCCCTAAGAAAATCTAACGTACAATTAACATTTACTGCGAGTAAATTTCAACAGTAACGAATAGATATTTCTCTGCTCAGATATATACTAATACATCGGGCATTACGCTCACCGAATGCAGTAATGAATCAATGATACACTGAACTTACAGACTAAATGTTAAGTTGGTTGTCTTGAAAAGTCCGGCGGGAAGAGATGAAAGATTGTTTCCATATAATGTTCTAAACAAAAGAATGAGTATATTTCTTGTAAATTCGTTAAGAAGGTCACACTATTATAATTCTTGTGTAATTATCAGGGAAGATCGCAATATAATGATTCGTGTAAAACACGGTGACAGTTATGATTTGCTTATTGTAAAAACAGGCAACTGATATATAGTTTAAATAAGAAAATGAAAACTGGTCATGCAAAATCTGGTAGAACTTACAGGTGGTAAACACAGTTCAAACCAAGAAATGCATTATTCGATAGACTTTCAATTCTGTTTTTTGAAAGCAATCTGTCGGAGAAAGAAATGTGTTTGGTAAAAGTTAGACAACGATGAATACAGCAACAGCAATAAGTAAACAAGTACACATAGAGTTTTAAGATGTTATTACTCACATTTGGCTCAGATTTTTGAAATATTGAAACATGCCGTCCGGTATGTGGGTTATGCTATTCGAGACAAGCTTTCTAAAATTAAAAGAAAGAGGAAAATTTGAATGAATATGGCTTTTTCTAAATGTAAAGAGTTGCGTCATTTTAAATTATTATAATGATGATTGCAGCCAATATTTTCATGACAAAAAATACTGTAATATATTAATACATTGATACGGTCAAATATGATGATAGTAAAGGCAATGACTATCATCAGCATGGTATCCAACCTTTCTGTGCCTCTGTTATTCTTAAGCCCCCCTCATCACATCATAATCGAATAAATACCTGTGCACTTCTGTTTGTTTTTGTGTGACGTTTGTCATTTCGAAGCATTTAAATCAGGTTCATGCTGATGTTAACGTATCAGTCAATGTGATGCAAGATAGGCGAAAATGTTTAACAAGGTATGAACTACCAATGTAAGGCAAACAATCCTTGTGTGACACAACTTTCTCTTTGTGTGGATTAAACATCCCTGTGACATATATTATGCTACCTCGCTATTTAACAACAGGCACTCATTGTTACCATTATTATATCTTTTAGTGAAACATTTACTTTGGGTGGGTTTATGTTATTTCATCAGAATGACACAAAATTTACATTCCCACACTAATGGTTAGGAAATACATCTAAAAGCAAACGAATG
The DNA here is from genome assembly GCA_010014835.2 of Apostichopus leukothele. Taxonomy (NCBI): domain Eukaryota; kingdom Metazoa; phylum Echinodermata; class Holothuroidea; order Aspidochirotida; family Stichopodidae; genus Apostichopus; species Apostichopus leukothele. The sequence goes on along the minus strand of JAAAKB020199860.1, from coordinate 5,345 downwards.
TCTTACAATTTTTTAGTCTCGGGGAAGAAGTCCGCAGTTGGTCGTGCTATATTGTTATCACACAAATCCCTGTTGGAAGATGAAGACACCAAAAGTGACATTCGTTTCAAAGATTGGGAATAAATTTCTTAGTTTGAAAATATGCAAAATAGTTCGAGAACCGCTATCTTAAATCATTATCAATTTTATACATCTTCTTGGCATTTTCTATTTTAATTATTTTGAATACATACATGCTGATATCATACTTTGCGTTGAAAACTCAAATTTATTGCTGCAATACTTCTCGGAAATGCCATTGGAAGCTTAAATATATCCAGGGAAACATGATGCATAATTATATGAAATTTCAATGAAATAACACGCCTTGTATGATTATCCACAATAATTAAATAACAGGAAGTCAGTAATTGGTGGCAGCATCATTTCTAAACAACGACGCCTATTGTTAGTTCTTAAAATGGAAATACTCACAAGTTTCTTAACCGAACATTTTCAGCAAACATTGTTTTTGATAATACCGTCAACTTATTTTCATGTAGCACTCTGAAATGGCGAAAAAGGTAAAATAAATATGCAAGTTATGTACTACCTACCCATCGACAAATTCGCCACCATTTACACTTTGTCAAGTGCTAATTTTGGTGCCATTCAACCCATCAAAAATATGATTTTTGTCCAAATGAAGTTTTAAGAATAATTGTAAGGAAACCAGTACTTATGATATAATAAGAAATTAAGAAATAATGTATTTTAATACAATATTCCTTTATTATAATACTTAAGTTGTGTACCTCAGTACAATTTGGAAAGTTTTCACAGTCATGATTTATGATTTAATGAGTAAGTACTTTCCAGTTTTTTTTTGTTTCGTGTATTTACCTTCACGATCATATAACAGTGTTGTATAACAAATTTTACACAGGTACCCATATATTGCTTATCATTACAAATAAAGTGTGAAACATACTAATTTCACAAAGGGAAGAATGGAAGAACCCTAAGAGGTTATAATTTTTAACGTTTTCTTGTATCCTTTTTTCATTTTACTTACAAATCGCCCAAAGCTTCAAGTTTTCGAAAACAGTCCGGCGGGATATATGATATGTTGTTGTTGTTAATAAACCTGGCACAGAACGAAAACCATAGAAAAGGTTGCTAAGCGATTCATCAATGGATTGTTTTGAATAACTTTAAATTTACTACACTGTCTGCCATGTTATCAAGTACTGATGGACAACGCCCGGAGGGAATGACAATTAATGGTGATATTCAATATTCACGACTTGAACAACGCGTTAGTTATCGTATACGTGCAAAAACAAAACGTTATCACAACATTTTTAACAGATCCTCTAAAATATGTTTCTATAACGTTAAATATGGTGTTATAAAAACGTCGGCATAATGTTTTTGTTATGAGATATTAATGTTATATTAATGCTATATTAAAGTTTTAACGAAAACCTGTTTTGAAATAATAGCCTGAAAACGTTTTCGTGACATATTTATTACACCACAAATTACGTTATCTAAACAAAAGACGAAACGTTTTAGTAACGTTTTAAAAACGTGTTTGTGTTTGCTGTACATTCGACATTATTGGGAGTGTTATGTAAAGAACTTCTCACACTGATCGGTACCGTGTGCGGTACCTTCTACATTTGGTATATTAATCAGCTACCAGTGTTTTCCTCTTGGCTCACATTTGGTGAGCATATGTGTTTGGTATGTAGTATTTTCCGGGCTCACATTTTGTGAGTAAAGGTGTTTGGTTTGTTGAATTTACCGTGCTCACATTTAGTGGGTAGATGTGCTGTTGTGTAGAATTAACCAGGCTCACGTTTGGTGAGCATAGGTATTTGGTGTGTAGAATTAACCAGGCTCACGTTTAGTGAGTATAGGTGTTTGGTGTGCAGAATTAACCAGGCGTGTGGATGAGACAAGTTCCTAGTGAGCATTGATTACTGTTTTATCGGCGTGTGATTCATTTCTAACATGGCATTGAAGCATGAATCTAACTCAATACAGCTATAACTTGTTATTATAGTGTTACATATGTCATCAGTATGCGTTCATGATAGAAACCCATCATGATCACAGTTGCAGGCAAACCATGAAATTGAGCATCAATGAAAAGAGAGAGTGTGTGGGGAGGGGGTAGGGGTTAGGAATCACTAATTGTGATGTTTATAGTGAAATGGAGTACCCTATATACGTATAAAAGAACATGCGCACATGTTTTTATCGCTGTCCTTCCTACCCTTCTTAATTATGATCTCTTATGTACGGAAACAAGTGTTAACTTTCATTTTTGTTTTGGTTTATTGGGGCTTTGAGCATATAACTCTTACGTAAATTTACTATTCTCTCCCTCGGTTTCGTTTTCTACAATAAATAGAGCACATATTCAGAATCCAAACTTATTTAAACTTGATACATAACTCACAAAGCTTTCAAATTTGTAGTGTTATCAAATAGTCCTTTCGGTAGACTCGTCAGGTTGTTAAACGACAAATCCCTGAGTAAAGCAAACATCAATCATTAGCATGCAGTGAGAGTTTGGTCCATGTTGATTTTACAACCACTCATTTAAATATCAATACGCTGATAATGTATCAAACATAACTATGAAGTATTGGGACAAGAAAACAAACGAAGTATTTATCTAATCATCTATACATAACAATAAATACTTCAAATTTATAGAGGTAACAATATTTATATATCACGTAATATTTATATACCATGTACAATATAATTACAAATGAATAGCGGTAAAATAACGTGACTTGTACTCACAGGACATTTAAAGATTCAGTTTTCGTAAAGAGTCCCTCTGGGAGCAATCTAATTCTGTTGAACGACAACTTCCTATAATGATAAGTGATAAGTATAATATCAAGCTGCTTGATATTAGCATGTATTGCAAGTAAGTGTATTCACTAAATTCATAACAACAGTATCATGTATGCTACAAGATGTTTAGATTGCTGAGCGAAAATAATTCAATTCTACACAAGGATACAGTATTAGCTTCCAACTATAAATATGAAAGTAGGATTGTTTTTTACAGGGGAATGAATCCGTCAGAACTTTAACACAAACGATGACAACTCTCTTCAAATAATTCACTAAAACATAGAACTAATTAGTTCAAATAGTTAGGACAATAACAAATAATGCCATAAACTTTGTTAGATTTTTTTATAGCAGTAATACTATCAACATGTTCTGGTATGAAACATCAAGTAGAAACAAGATATTAATATCAAGGATCATAATCAGGCCGGTGTACAGTAGTGCCGTCCCCATCCCATAGAGACTACCCCTTATCCGGGTTTTCATATCATGGGTACAATTTCATCACATGAAACGCTGACAAATATGTTCAGGGCCTCTTTGTCAAATGATCGTGGTTAATGTATCTGTAAGGAATAGCGATACATGAAAACAATGGCAAGTGAAACATAAGTGACATTAGCGCATAACGAACATAATTATATTGGTAAAGTAATGACTCTTGTGTCTATATCGTTGCCTACTTTGGAACAATAAAAGCACATTTTATTTCACATTCAGCCGACTACCCCATTGTCTGTCAACGTTGTCTTCTTCGTGAGTATATATTGCTCGGATACAGAGTCAATGAACTACTATCCAACTCCGCGGATATTACTGTGACATTAACAGAATGTGGAATATTGGAAAGATTTTACTAAGTAACTACTAAAAATTATTATACGAAAATTACTTTTGTCAAATTCATTTTTGAGACTAATAAATATGAAAAATTCATTGTCATCATGCTGGTCTTGTTTATTTAAGAATAACATCACATGCATAATATAATAATTCAATTCAACTATCGATGTCGTCATGTCGTCAAAATCAAGGTCCAATATTGTCAAGAGTATACAACTTTTATAACGTATTTTAACATTTCCAGTTAACCTTTATCTAACATATACCAATTATTTACGCAATGGGTCATCCTTTTCTTTTCAAGTTGGCTTTGAATGCATTCGGAAAATAATTCACATGAGTTTAATGAAGCATTAACTGCTAACAATCGACCTGTTTTGAAAAAAGTGAGGCAATTAGATAACATTTTGTGTACTTCTTATAGGAACTTCCGTATAAGAATTAACTCTACTGATCTTGCAACAAAAATCTAAAATCCAATATCGCAGTTGACATACTTAGATTCATTTATATTCATGATAGGGTATAATCACATTTTACTGTTATCATAGGGTATCATCACATATTACTGTTATTTCATCTTCTTCACCATGTGCTAGATGGTACGGTGCTGTCTTTTGAGTTACTGAGGCAATACATAAGCTGCGGTCGTAATCGTGAGAACTTTTTTGGTTCATATAGCTTGAAGTTCGCAATGGAAAGAATATGCCGACAGATTAAAAGGACACATATCTTATGTTCACATTTAAGAAAATATAATGTATCCAAAATCTCCCCCCCCCCCCAAAGAACAAAAAATTAAAAAATCTCCAAATTGATGTAGGTTACTCACAAGAGATTAAGGTTCGAATTTCCATTAAAGATGTCTTCTGGGAGCTCTTTGATATAGTTATGAGACAACCTCCTAAAATGAGTAACATACGATGTCTTCAATTTAATGCAAATGCCCACGCCTGTTATGAACATAAATATTGGTCTTACGGCTTCATGTACAGTGGATTTCCATTACCATTAATATGATTATCACACCTAGTTGGGACATTTTTGGGGTTCTAATTTGTACTTTCATGTACCGAATCAAAGCACTTGTGTCGTCAGTATGAGCAGTGTGAATAACATGTTTCTATCAGATAGAGGTTAGGAACTGTTCATACTGTCAATGCGAGTGTTTTGAAGCATGATATGGCAGGACAGTTTAGAGAGGTATTAACATTAGAAAACTCTCGCAACTTGATGGATATTCTATACACGTGTTGGTTTTCCTTTATCTACATGCGGGGTCCTAAATCGAAACGAATACAATTTTGTACAATACAAAAGAAAGAGTGGCAGTACAGATATTTGCCAGCATGCAATTTGCTTATTTGTATACTTACAACACAGACAAATGTTCAAGTTTCTGGAAAATGTTTGTGGGTAATTGCGTCAAGAAGTTGTCGTTGATATCTCTTATATAAAAAATAGAAACAAAATGTTTATATATATATATAATATAGATATTGAGAATTTGCGTGTTATTGCCATTGACCAGAACGATTCTTGGACAGATAAATCTAGGAAAGCAAAAGAAAATTTCTGGGAACTAAACCTAAAGACCACGGCACCATTCGGTTTAAACATCAGAAACGATTTGCCGTCCC
>JAAAKB020199750.1:0-11725 GCA_010014835.2 Apostichopus leukothele | reverse complement strand
GTCCAGCTAAAGATAACAAGGTATCACGATTCATTACTGTCTGCATTTTGTGCCGACAAGAAAAAAGCTTCACTTTGCAAGCAACGGAAAGTTAACTTTCAGAGCGTGGCACGCGGTTTGGGGCGAGTCTTCAATGCCTTTAATGGTTCTCACATGTTAGCATAATCAGCAGCCTGTTACTTCAGAAATAATATATATATGATTAATCATAGGTAGGATTTAATTGGATTTTATTTGCATTGCTATGTGTTAGGTTATATGAACTGTCATCTTATTTAATATCAAACTCTGCAGGTAGTAGATAAATTACCTGTAATGCCAATGTAATTATATCACCATATTGAATCATCCATGTACAAAGCTGGAAGATGATAATATTAGGCTAATTTGTCTGACAGGATCTATACAAACATTGCAGGTGTGTGTAATCAATTACTTGTCACTTAAATAGTGACTTTCATATTATCAATGGAAGATTGGTGATTGGTTTTCCTAATGTTCCTTCCATGAACTTCTGGTTACTCCTCTAATGATTTCCTTTTATCGATCGGAGGACAGACCTGTCATCGACACTTCACCAAAATCATCATCGTCTTAAATGACAATAGCTTATGGTATAGCTTAGCAAAACTCATCATTCCCGGTTATAAACAACATCCAAAGTTGCAAGATTTTATTACTTCCCCATAGCAGCTGAAACTATCTCCATTTTATCGATTGAAAAACAAAACCGTCAGGGAAAACGTCCAAGAGGAGGTAAAACTATTCATCCATCTCCGATGTCCAAAGGCTTCTTGGATTCCCATCCCATCAACCAAATATTCAATCATCATTGTAACAAGTCTTATTTGGTCTTAAATAAAATCCCATCTGGTTGAGACTGATACAGAGAGAGATTATTCTCAATCACTGCCAATCAACGAATGGAAACGTCAATGCCATAATTTGTTTCCCATCTTAGGATGATGATCGGCTATTAAACCACTAAGCTTCTTTTTACTTACAGTAAACTATGTATGAATTGCCTGATAACTGCAAGATTTTATCTCAGACATCCATCTCAAAAAGAAACAAAGCTTGTTTCAGGATTGCCTTGTATGACAGAGAAGGCCAGATTTACCACTGGGCCAGAAACTCAGGGCCCTCAAATTAGATGTTGCCCCCTCTTACTAGTCGCTTATATAATTACAAGATGAGCATATTGTACTTCAACAAAAAACTTACCATGCACTAACCTCACCAACAATATATGAGATCTTAACCACGCACTCACCGCATAGACAATATATGAGATCTTCACCATGTACTCACTGCACAGACAGTATGTGAGATCTTTACCATGCACTCACCGCATAGACAATATATGAGATCCTCACTATGCACTCACCGCATAGACACTATATGAGATCTTCACCATGCACTCACCGCACAGACAATATATGAGATCTTCACCATGCACTAACCGCACAGACACTATATGAGATCTTCACCATGCACTCACCGCATAGACAATATATGAGATCTTTACCATGCACTAACCGCATAGACACTATATGAGATCTTAACCATGCACTAACCGCATAGACACTATATGAGATCTTCACCATGCACTCACTGCACAGACACTATATGAGGTCTTTACCATGTACTCACTGCACAGTTTATGATTTGAATTAGAAGCAAACAGGTATTTATAAGTATTATATTTAATGGTTTGGAAGCAAAAATCTTGTATACAAGATCAAATATTCACAAACCATCAACATCTACTTCTGCCTCTGCCCGAACACTGCCCCAAACATTTTCTGCTGTACAAATATAGACCCCAGAGTCCTGCCAGACAGCATCGCTGATAACCAAGGAGGTCGAACGGATGGAATGCCTGAAAAATACAAGGAGATTTTCTTGAAGAGAAACAAATGTAACTCATACAAAAGTTTGAATACAAACAATTAGTATGAATGAAGACATGTTCAGCTATGATTGTACTATCAGCAGAGGCATACCAGGGTATTTAAAATATGGATGGGGGTGGGGGGGTACATTGATATTGGCTGTGGTGGCAGGGGAAGGCCAGGGTATTACAAATAGGGAATGGGATACATTAAGATTGGCTGTGGGGGCAGGGAATGCCAGGGTATTTCAAATGGGGAAGGGGGTACATTGATATTGGCTGTTGTGGCAGGGGAATGCAAGGGTACATTTCAAATGGGGAAGGGGATACCTTGATATTGGCTATGGTGGCAGGGGAATGCAAGGGTAATTCAAATGGGGATGGGGGTACATTGAAATTGGGTGTTGTGGCAGGGGAATTTCCTCCTTACACACCCTCCTCACTTCTAACAAAAATATACTTGTAAAATTGTATAAATATATAACAGAAACTACAGAGATGTTTGATATTACATATGATTTACATAGAAATATCTGATACTAGGAATTATAGAAAAAGAGCAAAGATATTCATGTAGCATAGCAACCATTTGATTTGATGTTATATTTCAGTTTTCTCCAATAAATTTTTGCTAGTCTATCTCAAAGTCTGGGCTGTTAATTAGGCATTCATAATCAAGGTTTTATTCAGTATTCTCTCTCTCTGTTAGACCGTGTTATTAACCCCTAAGATTGGTCATATATACATTGTGTGAATGGGGAGCCACTTATTCAGAAATATACAACTTTACAACTCTTAGGAAGGAAAAGAGATATAAACTTTATGGTGTCGGTAGGCAAGCTGAAGTTTGCTTTCAATTATAAATCCATGGGGAAACTCATAAAGTCTCTTGTGATGCACATGACAAGGAATTAACAATGTCATCCATTTTGATCCTTTCTTGGTGCATTTCAACTTGAAGTCTGAACTTTTGCATTGTCATCCTTATCAAATCAAACTTTTTGTTGGCTTTTCAAACTATTATTTTAACAGATACTTCTGTCAAGGTACAGTGATAGTTTTTTTCCAAACCCAACAAAAGACAGATATACATATAGACTCCCTAGAAAGAGAGACAATTACAAACTATGGCTGGAATTGGGGAATTCAGGCCTACAGAGGTTGTAGTGTTATTGGCTGGGTTCATCTGGCATTTGTCAAGATTCCAACATGGGAGAGTGTCCATCAAGTTTCGTGAGTCTTTTAATTAGAATCGATACACGGAGGGTTGCAGCTGACACAAACCAATTCAAATGTGACATTAGTATGGGGCCAGAATAGAACTGCAATAACCTACCTTCCTTTTTAATAGCATCTTCAAATGTTTTCTCAGTCAAGCATGGTTTAAAAACTAGTCCATAAAGCTTTCTTTTAAAAAGGCTTGCACAAGTATAAAAATCAACAAGCCAAAATAACTTGTTTGCTTAAAAAAAACAAAAAAAACTTGGACATGATTGCTGTACATTATAAAGTGAATGAAAGCCCTCATAATGATTCTGTTATACACACTCACAAATCAAAGCCCGATTTGATGGCCAACGTCATCTCTTTCGGTGCTGATTTTCACCGTACAATCACATTAACATGATGATCATATTTTTCTGCAGATTTATCCCCGACCAAAAGTGTGACGTGATTAAACTTTGTGGTACGAAAACTGTTTGATTTCGAGCGTAAAAAAACTGGAAAATGCTTGCATTAGTGTGTATTTGCCAGAGTTATTTACCTTTCTTCTGGTAGAGTTCCGCCTTCTTTTTGCCAGCTGATACTAGGCGGGGGTTCTCCCTGGGCATTACAATCTATTGTCACAGTTTCTCCTGGTAGGGCGGTGATGTCTTCTGGTTGCGTCAAAATCGTAGGTCTCTCTGTAATTTAAGAAATATGTGTACTAAACTTACTACTTCAATAAACAAATGTCATATTATTGAGGCAAAGGTCCAGAAGACAAATGGTATTATGGACTCTCAACTTTTTCATTTTTCATTTTTTCCATTTCCTCACAAGGTTTATATAATAAGACGGTGAAGACAATACCAAATGTATAAGCCACTCAGGTGCTCTATTAACAGTCTTGCTACAAATTACTACCTTTTCAGTGTGAATTTTAATCAATAACTTTCCTTTAAAATAACAATAACAAAAATTCAGTCTTCAACAAACCTACAACACTGAAAATCAATCTTGGCCGAATTTCTTTTTCATAATAAGATGAATTCGGGTTAAAGAAAATGGAACTTTCTGGGTGGTGCTATGTCCGCATTAATTTTCTGATTTTACTCTTTATGTAGGTTTGTTCTACTTGTGCTCAGTCAAATGTTCCTTGTTTGCAATCCATCAATGACTAGGAGGAACAATACTAGACAATTAAGCAACAGGAAAAAAAAACAGATGTATTCTGTGACTAGATTCAGGCAACTTCACAAAATCATGATTAAATGCAAAATGAAATTGTGTTTGCCTTAAGCCATGTTGCTTCCAGACTTAGTTTGTTTCAAATAATCATACATTGCTGCTTTTTATTATTTCATAAACCAATAACTTAATCGACCAGCATATTCATGTCTAATTAAAAACTGTCTCAGAGGCACATTAAGTTTCTTCTTCTCAATAAAATGGGGACAACTCTTTGTCTTGAACAAGTAACGCGATCCCATTTTCATCTTCAAATAATCTCGAGATAAATGTTGTCTGAAATTTGTTTTTCGTAAGTAAGAAAAGCCAACGATAACAAATGATTAGAAATGATTCAGAGGTATGATGATATTTTAATACTATATTTAACATTTAATAACCGAAAGCCCTCATAAATCATAGGAACTTAGAACTCCCTTGAGGATACCTGTGAAAAGAACATTAATGTAAGCCTTACAGACGATTTTTATCACCTTTCTGGCATGAGTAATCTACGAGACGAGAACCGAGTGGACAAAACCGTTAATGTTTTAAAGTTGAAAAACTCAATCACCAACCGTGAGCAGACTGCATCAATCAAAGAAAAGTGAAATTAGTTGACTTTACAAGTGTTCATCATATAAGGTGTAAAACATGAGACATTCAAAGTCAAGAATAGCTTCGGGGGACAGACAGATATTCTTAAAGGACCACTTCATTATTGATTCAGACTCATTTCTCTACACCTGAGATATATCTCCCGACATTGAACTGGTCACTATTATTCCTTCACAATTATTTCATCACAGAAAAAAATCACAGAACTTTGCAAAAATTGCAGTATAGGCTCCAGTTTGTGCATGCTACAGTGTGTTAGGATAATAATTTTTGTCCCAGAGGTAGAAAAGAAACCACGGATATTCCGCGAATTCAAGGAACAAGCTCATGCCTGAAATAGTTCCTAATCAGCAATATGCCAATCAACCAGAGTATTGTATCACGAGTGTTTGTCTTTTTTCTGTCTACTAACAGAAGAAATGTTGACATTTTTAAACTTTGAGAAACTTATGACAGAAAATACTAAAGCTGGTTAACAAAGAAGATGCACACAAATGATTTAACAGCTCGAGAGAAATTGCAGTCTGAGAACGTGAGAGATCTTTGTATGTCACAGTCGGAAATGTCTTTGTCGTTAACATGATTTTTTCAAATGGTGTGAGAATAAAACATGAGAGCTCCTTTAAAGAATTATGGGCCTTGGAATCATTTGCCTGAAGCTGTCGTCAACAACTCTGAGATATATCTAAATGGGTAGCCGTCCACCTGGTTTATCTATCAGTCACTAATGTTACTCATTCTTATTATGATCAGTCATGAGTTCAGGTAGGTGCCAATCAGCTCAATCAGTCTGCTTCGGTGAACGCACATCGCCCGATTCCGTTTATCCGCTACCATAGTTCTAAGTCAACAGAAGTGAGGTGTCTTTGTGCCAGTTACTCCGAGATTCAAATGGGGGAATTTCTCATAATTATGGACTACTGCAGGCATTGATGTCTAAGGCAGTTAGTTCTATCCAGGTGTGATTAATTCTTGAGATCAACTGACATTTCTGTCCAGTCGATCCTGTTTCTGAACAAAGGATTTGAACATTCTCCTCTGTATGAGGAAGACATAGACGAACGAGATATAACAGACGGACAGAAAACCGGAAGTAATTTAGCGAGTCGAAACTGGACTCACACAATCGCAAAATTAAATAAAATGTACTGCAGACAGTAAAATTTGATCTAGTTTGTTTTAGATATAGCGATATAAATATAAATAGAGATATACATATTGCTTTCCACACTAAAGAGAGATAATCTATTGAGCCCCCTCAATCAAATATATTGAGATGGTTCTTAAAGAAATGCAAAATCATTGTTTTAAAATGTTATAGACCTTTCTGAATCCCATTGCCGTTTTTTGTTCCAGACAGAATACTTGTTCAAGCATTTAGACAGAACACTAAATTTGCTCAGGTAAAACATTTTCATCCTTTTGCTTTTAACAATTACAGTCATACTGCATATTTCCCAACATAAAAAACATTATAAAAAAAATCTTCACAGCTAGAAAAGCTCAAGTTTCTTAAAAGACATCTACTAGAAAGGAAATCCCTTTGAAGAAAAAGGAAATCCCTGAGTGCTTTGGAAATAACGAAAGGTATAAAACAGCCCTTTATAATATTTGGGGTTTTACTTTCTATATCAACACTCTCTTGGGAATGATGAGTTGAAAAATCCGTGTATTTGAATTGATAAGGCTTTCGAGCTGAGAGCGGTGCTGTGAATTTTGTTCAGTGTTGTAAGATAGTGCCCCACATTAAGAGATTGCGAGAGATGAAGATGGAGAACAAGATACACAAAGTTATTCAAGTTTTGTTCATCTGTGTTTTGTTATTATTATATTGCATTAAGCATTGAGTTAAATGAATTTGTTCTGGGTGAGTAAAGACTGTTTGAATTACGATGGATTAAAACAAAGCTGCCTCTTAATAGACAGAAGAGGGAGGGCCGATCGAAAGGCAAATAATAATGAATCTGATTCCAGTGACTACAAAATAACTGTTCGTTTCCCAACCAGCCTCTATCAGCATATTGGGAAATTAATATTGAGGAAGTCTCTTCATGTATGATTAAACACAGCCCATGTCTTCCACCCAGTGACCAGCCAATCAGATTCTAGCGACCAGGTGTTTTCAACCCTTGTATTTCAAACTTTCATTTCTTGGGCCAACAGAAATGAAAATTCTATCAAAATATGTCCGAATAATTCAATTTGACAGAGAGAGGCACTGCTTTCAGAATGCCAGTAATATCTTTTTTTTCCCACAATGTCAGATAGTAATTAGCAAAAGACAAAAATTGCAGAAGGGAGATTTAAAACACAGGGTGTTTAGTAGCACTTGGACTCAAACTTATCTAAGATTCAGGGTGTTTGAGAACAAGTGAGTTCTTCATCATTTTATATCCTCTCCATTTGAAGGTGCCATATTTTTTTGGTCGTCTTTATTTTAAAGACTTCGTTTTAATTGCTTACTGATGTAATATTTTTAGCATACAATATAGAATGGCTGGCTAATTTACAAAGTCACTCTATATATACTGTATTTTGGCCTATAAATAATACCATTTCAATCTCAGAGGGTGTTGTGTACATATTATCCAAACCATTGCATATTCCAAACCCTTTTCTCATCCAAATTTCCACACAGTGAACTACTGAAGCATCCAATGTAGGCTATTAACTCTTCACTGGTACAAAGTCAGATATACAGGATATAAGTCCAGTTTACGTTTCCATGTGTCATGTCCATGTACCATAACTGACTAAGTCTAGTTTATGTGTTCATGTGCCATGACTGACTAAGTCTAGTTTATGTGTCCATGTGCCATGACTGAATAAGTCCAGTTTATGTATTCATGTGCCATGACTGACTAAGTCTAGTTTATGTGTCCATGTGCCATGACTGACTAAGTCTAGTTTATGTGTTCATGTGCCATGACTGACTAAATCTAGTTAATGTGCAAATTGTCTGTGGTGCTTCCCCCTTGACCTACCCCAGGGCCCAAGGCAGGCCCCTGCACCTCCATGCCAAGAAATCTGCAAACCTTCTGTGGTGCTTCCCCCTTGACCTCCCCAGGGGACCAAAAGCAGGCCACTGCACCTCCTTGTCAAGAAATCTGCCAATCTTCTGTGATGCTTCCCCCTTGACCTACCCCAGGGCCCGAGGCAGGCCCCTGCACCTCCATGCCAAGAAATCATTAGTGTACCGACTGTCCAAATACAGGAGTCCAAAATTGTAGACCACTAATTGAAAATATAAAGCAATATTGCCCTATAGAAAGCATGTTAAAACTGATGGTTGGTGCTTTAATCTATAAAACACAAAAACAGTCTAAAAGGACAATATATTTGAATGTTTGGTGCAGAGGTTGTGGATACTATATATGTTTAGTTTATTCAGGTAACAATACAATAAAAAACAGTTAGTTTTCCAGTAGTGCTGTTTTTCTAGGGTTAAGAACAAATTCTATTTTATTTGAGGTCAATTAAAATGACCTCTGTTCAGTTATCTTATGTCTACATTTTCATTCTTTCTTACTTTGAGAGTACTTTCCTATATCTTCCTCAACTTTACCAATCTTACATGAAAAAATGTTCCATAATATTTCCTTTTACCATAAGTTGCTCTAATGAATAATCAAAATCAAAAGTTTGCTTTGAATGAATACATTTCAAGTTAGATGGCTTATCCCATTGAACATTTGAAAAAACTGTGATAGCTTTGAGTGTTGTTTCATTGCTGCAGCACAATTAATAAATATAATCAGTTTAACAATTCTGCCTGTTAAGTAGAAGGTTTATGTTAAAACCCTTATCTTATGCTATGATATGCTTGTCAATGACATTATGGATATCACTTTAAATTGTTCATAGCTACAGTCTCCCAAGAGCATGTGAACGTTTCTTGTGTTGTTTGCCTAACCATTTCATATTACGAGTAATTTGACAATATGAGTGAGTGGGTGGGTAACTTTTAATCAATGCCATTTTAATATATATTGAACGCATTCTTTCATTTTGAATGGAATATTTTGAGATATTTCACAATAAAAATACATGAATAAGGATCGGTTAAGTAATGAATGAATACACAATGTCTTTGACTGGTATTCATTTCTATATTCATCCCATAGGAATTGTCCATATCAGTTTATCAGAACTACTGCCTGTAGCATAGATATGTCATCAATGCCAAAAACACTTACAATCTCAAAATTTGAGATACTTTTCATTATCCTAAAATAAAAACAATGGCTCAATTGAGTTTTAAATCAAGATTAATGACTAGCTCTATTCTCAGCCAGTTGTCATGTAATAATCTTGTGAAAGTATTATCAAAAAATAATCAATCTGGCATTATTTGTTTGAAAAAAATTCAAAAGATTGTATTCGTACTATTAACTACTGGTAGAACTATAAACTATATAGAACTATTAAGTTACTGATTATGGGCTGTATAAAATCACTCATGCCATTGAACAGGATAAATGCTTTCAAATATTAAAGGTGGTGACTGTCCATAGAGCCTGACAGGTGATGTAAGCAAATTCTGCAATTTGCGAATGTCAATGGCAGTTTATTTTCTTCTTTGAAGCTTAATGCAGTATAGGGAAGGTTCTTTAATGATTTCCTCAGTAATCTCTATAAATTTTGCTGGTTTCATATCTAGACATGTCTCTGCAGAAGTCATATAAATCCAACCTTGCAGTGTTTATTGTAATCAACACAAAAATTGCCGTTGAATGGATATCATCAAAATAAACTGACCAGTAAACTGTTTATTGTTAGACCTCTCTATTGCTAATTTCATCCACATACATAATATAAGCCTCTATGTATAATCCTCCATATGATGCAGGATTTATTAAGTCAATATGAAGCACTACTCTTCTAGATGAACTCATGGCTACCAGTTAGCTGACTGACATCAAGTTACAGTAAAGTGTGTACATCTACTTGAGATGACTTTAGTTCACCAGTATTGACCATTTTACAGATGTTTTACAAATTCACGGAAATACGTCACAAATATCTCCCTGTGGAATCACAAAACCCTGCTGATCTTTTACAGAAGGTCCAATCGTTAGCAGTCTGTATAAATTACTATTGAACAGCTGATGCACAAACAAGCAGTAAGATATAACTTTAAAGTCTAAGTAACATTGAAAGAAATGTCAGAAGTTTCACTAAATGGAAAAAACATGGTTTTGTGCTTAAGAATGTAAATTATGTTAATGGATCTTCCTGTCAAATTTAATGTGTTTGAACACTTGCAGTATTGTGTGATCATCCAATAAATGAATTTTCAATTTAAATCAAGGCTTGTACATTCTAGCCCAAACCAAGTCATAATGCTGTGTTTTTCCTTCTGTATTCTTGAGAATGACAGCCACTTTTAGCTCTTAGTTTTAAGTATGATACTGAAATCATGAAAACGAAGAAAATTTTACAATTATATTATTTTATCTCTTGGTTTTATGCAAATTAGCTTTCTTTGTGGTGGCAGCACATTAATTGTCTAAAACAAATTTTAGAGCTCTGTGACAAATTTGGAGTTGAAGAAACTGTCCAAGACTTAAACCACAAACTTAAATTAAATTCATCTAGGCTTGTACAGCACTGGATGTATGCATGTTTTAAACATGATAAACTCAGAAATATTGTCTGAAATAACAGTATAAAAGAGTGTACGTGCTCTTTGGTAAAGAGATGAGGCCTCTTTAACACGGTTTGTTTTCTAACTTGAATAACATTTTCTTCCTGACTAAAACAAACCCCTGGAGTTATGTCTACTGACAAGCTTGTTTGAAGTATCCAAAATTTGATACTAGTGGACATGAAATTTGAGCTTCACAGAAC
This sequence comes from Apostichopus leukothele, assembly GCA_010014835.2. Lineage (NCBI taxonomy): Eukaryota > Metazoa > Echinodermata > Holothuroidea > Aspidochirotida > Stichopodidae > Apostichopus > Apostichopus leukothele. Next base: position 933 of record JAAAKB020199750.1, on the reverse strand, counting down.
GATGATTTGCCATGCACCACTGATAACGAGTAATTTAAATTCATTGTTTTTCTGAGGACTTTTGTATCTTCTCTAGAAGTCCTCTCAAGGGCTGTATGTCTGATAGTTCAATGTTTTCTTGAACTGAAGTTCACTTTTGAGGTTGTTCTTGTAGGGGATAAGGTATAAGTTAGGAGGTCGCAATTCTCCAAACTTTGTGGAATAGTACAACGACCAATTTGATGAATAGTTATGTAAATGGTTACTCTGACATTTGTCTGGTAAAATTGTGATATCGATGTTCACATATAAAGTCGATTGGAAATGAAGGGCTGGCACAGCAAACCTTCTGGTGGGTGGTTTTACTATCACAGGCAACAATACAAAGGGGTGTAGGGTACGTGTTCTTGCTGATTGGGGGGGGGGTACTTTGATATCGTCAGGGGATGCAGGACACAAAGAGAGGGAGCCTTGGTGTTCCAGCCGGATACGCCCCAAAACCTGCAGCATTTCGAGCTATTTCTCGTAGTGACTTAAGCACAAATATACATGCCAGAATTGACTATTACTCTAACATGTATGATGTAGCTCCTTGTTGTTTTAGCAGGTTACCTTGTTTGTTTACCCAGGATAAATACACCATGAGTGTGATACATGGTAACCTTCTTGTGGTTTCTATACCTTCACTCTAGGTTTACAGTTGAAAGGTTAGATAACTTTAGATACTGACCATGGATATCAACTCTTGCTGAAGAGCTGGTTTTACTTCCAATGACGTCAATTGTAGCCACACATCTGTAGTTGCCCTCATCGCCAGTAACAACCTGAGGGAAAAGCGGTAGTGGGAGGACACAATTAGCAGGGATGATGAAAAAAAGAGGTGCAAAATACAACTTTATCTTATCCTCCAAGTTAGAAGAACAAATATATGTATAAAAAAATCAAACAGCAAGC
>JAAAKB020199639.1:0-11725 GCA_010014835.2 Apostichopus leukothele | reverse complement strand
TCCCTTTCTTTTTTTTCCATTTAAACAAAAAACTCTCCTTTCTTTTAAAAAAATATATACAAAAAACAAAAACAGCAAGCGTGTGTGAAGGGTAATACAGGGGGCGGGGGGGGGGGGGGAGTGGGGGGTTTCACATCATCTGCAGTAGTTTATTTTATTCACAGTGTCTTCTCCTTCTTAGCATTGCTAATATCATCTTATCAACCTAACCACCATCTATAGCTGTCAGCTCAAGTTTTAAGTCCAAGTCCTGGCCATGTGATCTTTTGTGGGTGACTCCAAGGTACCGCAGGGTTTGAGTGTGGTAGTCACTGTGTCCCTATTGCTGTTAGGCACCCGTATCGACGTTGCCCGTTGGGCAGAGTGAGTAGTGGCATCGAGGGCGCTGACATCGATTCAGAGTGTTTGGATGGTAGAGGACTAACGCCATGGAACATTTCCTATGTGAAGATTTATACAGTCAAAGTGACTGCAACAGTCAGTCTTGGAGATTGGTTCGTAAGGGATCGTTAGATGTACCTCATTCTAAACTGATCCTTCAAATATTTTCAGAGGAACATGATACATCAGGGAAGATAAAATTTTACCTACTCTTTGGAACACAACTGATAAAGTTTATCACAGGGACATAAATGTTTTTGCATCGGTAAATGTTGTGGCGACTTTCCTCGGTGGAAACACTTTTCTGGAAAGGAATTGATAATAGTGATGGATTTGTGAATGAACAAGATTTGATAAGACTATGAGGATAACACTTCAAAACTTGACAACATGTTTGATAGAATGGGTAAGAATTGCCAAAATTTGTTTCCATGTGCATTCAGTGAGCATGATTTTAACTATTGTAGCTATTGTTTGTATTTGTGATCGAAACTTGCATTTGATTGTGATACTTGGAAAGGGAGAACTCTCATACTGATAGATGTGTACACAGTTAAGCTGTTACAACTGCTTACGCGTAATAACCACCACAAATAATCTAGCAGGAGATACCTAGAACTTACTTGTTGACATGTCATGTTTACTTCATCTTTCTGTGAACGTGGAACCAAAAGCTACCAAACAAATGAAACTCCGCTAGGCTCCTTGGGAGTCACGCACCACTCAATTGAACTTTCGCCAGATTTGTAACTTATGAGGACTAATGAGGTGTGCAAATGTTCGATGGGACATGAAAACAATCATCATAGAAGTACTGCTAAAGTGATCTGACATTCATCTTTTGTGATTGGATGGACAGAGGAGAGTGTAACTGGACAGGACAATATTTTCATACATCTGAAGTTTACATCGGACAGCAAGCAGGACAAATGATTGGAATCAATCCATTGTGGAATGACTGTATCTAGTATAACTACAACAAAGTTAAAGCCTGCTTTTACATAAACATGGACCATACGAGCGCACCGATCAGTTCGTGTACATAGCCATGCATTATGCTGTTTGCATCAGCAGTTAGTTTGCTAGACAATGGAAGAACCCTTGGTTCATTATGTGACAATGTTACATGTGTGATATCATTAAAAACAGAAGTGACGGGAATAAAACACCATCAACTGCGGAACAAAGTTTAACCAACTTGAAGATAGTGCTACACTTTGGTGTTATGAACACCCCCTTTCTTTGTGACTTGCCAGATGTGATGAACTTGGTGGTGCGGTTTTGCCTTGGCCAGGCATGGTTTTCAAAGTGTTGGGCATTTTTTGGTGGTTTCCTTGACCTCTGACCTTTTCCAGGATTGATGTAACCCGTGTCAGCTGGTGGTGATGGGCAGAATTGACGAGCTGTTTCTAGAATTTGACAACGGAACGGGTTCTCTATTAATCACTTCTCCCTTCTTTTTTTTCATTTCTTTCACAGATTTTATAGTTTGAAGTGGCAATGTTGTTGATTTTCATTAATTACCTTTAAAAGCTGATGCTTCAGTGGGAGAAATGGCAAAGTGTAGGGTTAGATTATAGTGGAAAGTACTAAATTAGCTGTCAAGTGTGGGATATTTATCCCAATATAGGTCAAAATTGAAATGATTTTTGGTTATAGCCAATGTCTTAAAAGACTGCCTGATATCAGACTTGGTCAAGTTTCTGTTCGTTCCAAGTTTTGTGAAAATAAGGTTTTGAATATTTCATAGATGACTCACACATGAACAGTCAACAAAATTGAAGAAAATGGTTTGCACAAGTCTGTCAACAGCATGCTATCAAGTATTGCAAAATTCTCTACAGCTGAGAAAGTTTGGAAATTCACGGTGCTTGTAACAAAATATCAAAATTTCTAAAATGTGTTGCTCAAACTTCTGGGTCATGAATGGAAAGCACCAAATTTTTGACAGTGACATTTTAGTAAAACCTTTCCCTTGTGTAAAGCTGTGTATTGAGTCTGAGTAAAAGAAATGAAATAAGGTCTATATGCTTGTAGTTCAACTGTAAATTCTTGGAGTTAGATCTTACTATCCGGTGTTAATCACCAACTAAAATGGTAATTTGCTTTGCCTTAAAACATCTTTAGGAAAAGGATCAGTCTTCAAAATGTAAATTCAAGAAATTAACGATTCCAAACGTTGACGAATGTCAGAGGAGACAATAGAATGTCTCTGTTTGCATTATTTTGTTTCATTTGAATGTAGTACAGGAAAGTGTTTCAGTTCAGAGTAAAAATGGATCAAAGTTTAAACCACAGTTGAAGCAATCTGGTCTTTTTAGTTTGTTCATAGATAATTTAGATTAATATGCTGACAAGATTTTGATCAATTTCTTGTCTATGTGTGACACCTAACTCCAGACTGCAGTGGGTGCTTGAGCTTCAATTCATGAGCAAAATTGGTGGTTCTCTGGAACTGCCAACTTAAAAAGTGAAGCTTTAAGCTAATGCCATGTTTCCTATGTTTCATAGTTGTCATGGAATAAATTGACACTTATTATTGTTTATCATTGAAAACTGTCTGTGCACTTGTAACTGTAGTAGTACACACTAAAAATAGGCAAGCAGGAAAGTAGTGTTAAAGCAGAAACAATCAGAAGGACAGACAGATGAACATTTTGTATCAGAAGTTGATTGTATCCTTATTGACATACTTATCTTATGACATCCTTTCAGGGTTCTCTGATTATTTATAAGAAGGACGACAGCTCCAAGAAGGTCTATGCACCTGTCAAGACCAGGAGGATTTCACTTAAATGTGAGTAAACAGTCAACTCTGCCGATAAATATGATCGCCGAAATGCGGTTATGATTAAAGATTTCCCTCCCAACCTCACTCACTCTCTATTTACCTATCTCCCACCTTACTCACTTACTACCCCGCTCTCTCCCTCCCTTCAACCTTCCCAAGTCCTCTTCTACCTTTGGTCAGTTTGGAAGAAACACCGTCAGTCATCATCTGTTCATCTTTACATTATGAAATGTAAAAGAACTAATGAAGAACTCAACCCCACCCACCCCACACCCCTCTCTCCTTCCCGCTGTTACCATCAAAGGACAACACAACTGAGAAAAAAAAGAAAAACCTTGGTAGACCCAAAAATATCTCGGCAAACTTTATTAAATCCTACAAATTATGATTGTCTGTTAGCATTGAGAAGCTCAAATTGAAGCGTTGTTGTAAGTTAGGAAGCAAAGCTTGTAAACTTGGCGTTAAACAGATGTACTGTGGGATATAAACCTAAATAAATATTCCTCTTTTTTTTTATCGTTGGTTTTTTTTTTTGGTGAACAATGAACAGCAAAGGAGAAGAAAGATAAAGATGAAGAGAAGGAGAAGGAAGGAAGTACAGCTGCACCTCAGAGAAAGAGAAGATGGGGCTCTACCAAATCTCACGATTCCGCCAAGAAGAAACCAAGTGTTAACATCAGCACAAATGTCTTGAAGGTATTGTACCAATCTAATGATAACTCAAAAACAAAAAGAAAGGTCTAAGTAGATAAGGAAGGGATATAATTTGCATTGTGCTGTCACTAGTTCTAGAAAGTATTATAATTAGATAACTTGATCCAGTTTGATATATACAGGGTTCCCGCGGCATAGAAAAGTCATAGAATTTTATTTTCCTTATGGTGCAGGAACCCTGTATATATTTCAGATGTTCTACTGTGTTGTAGATTACATACAACGTAATTCTTCATTTTTTTGTCTTTTTGATCAGTGATATCTCAAGATTTATCACACGATTGAGGACTTAACTTTCATTAACTTTATAAAATTAAGTATAATTAATTTCAAAGTTACACAAGATTTACATTATCGTGAGACTGCATTTCACTAAAACTAATGCTTTCCAGGATAAAAAAATGTCATTATGCATATGTTACACTTCATGGGATGAAAACAATAAATAAAAATATCGACTTTTTTTTAACAAATAGGAAAAATCACCAACCCTAGTTAAGAACCATCCCATGGTTACTGAATATGAAAGTAAAAACTTTGTTGCCTACACGAGTGGGAAGGTCAGGGAGAATTGTTACCTGTAGAAAAAAGAAAGGGTAATAATATTAAGAATTGTTTTTGCAGGAGATCATGCCTGATATCAAAGACATGGAAGCTGAACTGGAAGTGGAGATGGAAGTTGACCTAGCAGCAGAGAGTAAGGTGGAGAGCGTCGCCGATACCGACGAGAGGCCGCAAGAACGTAGCAGAAAGGTCACTCTAAAGAAGAAAGAGACGTCATCGGTAATGACTTCATTCTCTTTTATTTTCCACGTTAGTTTAGTAACTTTGACCCTGTCTCTTTCATTTCATCTCTCGTCCGTTTAATTAAAGAGCGAGGAGTGTTAGCGGCTAATTGGAATGAATAAAGAAGAAACCTACGAAAGTAAATATGAAAAAAGGAAGGAAATATGATCTGTTTGAAACAGTTCGTCCCCTGTAGATCTTTATTTTTGTTGTTACCATAGTTTTGGGCCAGGGTAACTTTAAGGGTGAGACGATACAAAGGACTACCATGTCAATTCCCCGTGGCTCACCCTTGACCCCTTTGTGCATGATTTTTAACTCTGTGGTTTCCGTTGTATTGTAGTGGAAAGAGAGCAAAGGAGAGCCCAAAGTGTTTCATTTGTCACACCAAACTCACTCAAGGATAGAAAACTATGGGTCTTAACTTAACAAGGTTTTGCAAATCAAGCGAACCATTACACTGAATTTGTGAAACGCAAAACATTCTGTATCCAAATAAATTGTAACTGACGTATCAGGGCTGCCAAGTGTGTCTGTAAGTATGTGGATACCTTAGTCAGATTGATGGGTATCCAATCATGTGTGAATATAATAGAAATCAGTCAAGCCGACACAAGCAATTTCAGCTTTTGTATATTGCACATCTGCCTCTAGAAACAACTGTTGATTGAGAAAGTCGGTTCCCATATGTCATCCCTCTTTGTTCAGGTTTCAAAGGATAAAGATAGAGACGACTCCGGAAAGGAAGAGAGTGACATCGATGATGGCGAGGAGGAGGATGAAGAAGAGGCAGGGGCGGAGGAAGCCTCAGCTAAGGAAGCAGAATCAGGAGGCGAAATGGAGACGGAGGTCACATGTCAAACCAAAGAGGACGACAAAGAGACAAAGGAGGAGGAGGAGGACGAAGATGGGGTCAAGAAGAGACAGCAGGTTGTGTACAGCGACGAAGACGACGAATTATCGGACATTCCATTAGAAGACGAAGAGGAGGAGAGAAACACTAAGAAGAAAGAGGTCGATATGAGAAAGAAACGTAAGCAAGAAAAGAAATAATCATAAAAAGAGAAATATTTGGTCATATTTTGACTGTTTGATTCGATTTTTGTCTTTTTCGTTTAGTCTTTGGAGCCACAGTCTGTACGTCGTTCAGGATGAGGTCATGTGACATGATGATTCCTTCTGGAAATGTTGTATTCCAAGCTACTGGTGGAGTTGTTTTGTGAAATAAGATTTCACTCCATGCCAATACATATGAGCATAAAATATGTTGTTGGCATGTTAGATTGACATAACAATTGTAGAAATCCTATATAAATCCATTAAAAAGAAAAACTGTTGTGAAGAGTACATATTACATAGTTAAGTTATCATTGAGTTATTCTCATATGTATTTATGTAATTTTACTAATGACATCCAATCAGCCATCCCGTCCACTTTTCAAACTCAAAACATTTGAAGAAAGAATGAAGATATGTTAAAAGTTCTTTATACAGCCTTCAGTAACCTTGAGTCGGTACTGTAACGTGAGTCATACCATGCAAGATGGTGTGATATAAACAGGTGTGGTCTGTAAATTTCAGCTGAAATGATAGCGTTTTGTCGATAATTTTATCCATTCACAACAGTGACGGAAAAAAGAGCGCAAATACAAGACGTCCTGAGGGCATCGTTTGACGAGCCAATCAGAGGAGACAATGCCAAGGTGACCTCCTCAAGGTTTCCCGCTTCGAAAATCCTTCACGTGATGAACCTGGTCCGTCCTTTCACCATACCTCAACTTAAAGCTCTCCTCGGTCGATTTGGGACATTGGCCGAAGAAGGGTTCTGGATTAACACCATCAAATCTCACTGCTATGCAACCGTAAGTAATTCTGCCGTCAAGTTTCCTAATGGATGTATGTGTGTATGCCCTGTTGCTATTGTAGATAGAAACATTTAAATATAGGTGCTCCCTATCCCAGCTCTAGAGATGCCAAACTTCTAGTGAAAGGTCTGCTGTATAGACCCCAACTATAGCACGCTATCATGGACAAGTTTCTTGATATTATGTAATCGACCTGCCTTGGTCGTAAAATGACCTCTTTTCACCAATTAGTCTGCAATGCCTGCCTCATATTTTATCTTGTATGGTCTTTTGTGTGAACACTGTATGATTAACTACACTGTAGACATTAACATATTTCCACACAGTGGTAACACAAAGAGCCTAATAGTGTTAAGAAGCTATGCAGGCTAATTGTAGAGCCTGAGGTCAATTTACGACTGTGGCAGGTCGATTATGTAGTCACAAAACTTTCCTAGCTATAGCGTGCTATAATTGGAGCCTATAAAGCAGATCTTTAAGGTGATGGCATTGTTATACAAGTCTCATGAAGCTACTCATGTTTTCATTTATTTTATTTTTTTTGTCATTCCATCTACTTGGCCATGCACGATAGGTAAATGGGTTCTGGTCACATAGAGGAAACATTCATCTATAGTTTTTTGTGTGGGGGATGAAGGGTATCAGCTTTTGTCTTGTTGTTCACGCTTTAAATTGTTGACTTTTCTTGAAAGATGAAATTCTATTTCTTGTATTTTTCTTTTCTCTTTTTTACAGTTTCAATCCGTAGAGGGAGCTGAGAAGTGTCGGGAATCTTTGCATGGAGCCACCTGGCCACAGAGCAACCCAAAGACTCTCAATATAGAATTTGCTACTCAGTCCGAGGTTAGCCTTTGCAGAGTGTTCTTATTTATACGGTTCATGTTTAGTTGTTTTACTAGAGTATCGATATATTTGTTAAATTAAAGCTGTCATTTTCCTTCACTAAAGTCTTTATAGTAGAAGGAAAACTTAGCGGTGATGACATCACAGACCATCTACTGTGCTCCTCCTCTCCCTTGAAGAATTTGAGGGTTTAGCTGGTCAGAATAGGTTACATTCAATCAACCATAGATGTCAAATTTGAAACAAGATATTTAGATGGGGCTTATCACCGAAAAGTGTGGCATATGTTTCTCTTTTAAGAAAAGTGTTAATATTAGCTGGCAGTGGAATGTCGCAACGGGGCAGACAGGCTTTATCAATTGCTATGCGTAAGGGAGATTTTGTCGACAATGGAATAAGTGTCGTTTCCTTAAGGTGATGAAAATGCCACTTTACTTTTCATGGACAATGACACACAATTTTACCTTCTTGTAGTTGGACAGATATCTCGGCAAAACAGCAACAAAGGAATCAGCACCCGTACAACCGAAAGAAAGGGCTAGAAGTCCACTGAAATCAAGAAGCAGGAGGGAAGAGGAGGAACTGAGAGCCGGTCGAGAGAGCTTCAGGGAAAGGAGAAACAGCGAGAGGGAAAGAGAGACAGGCCGGGTGAAGGAGAGGCGGACGTCAGAGAGAGAGTGGGACAGAGGGAAGGACAAGAGCCCGCAAAGAGAAATCCGCAGAAGAGATGAAGACAAAGACAGGAACAAGAAAGGTTAACCATCTCCCTTTAAAATGAAACCAATAATTCAGAACTGTGATGAAGGAGTTTCTAGGGTTTCTGTGCTCTCACTCTTTGAAATATACAGAAAAATGAGAATACTTAAGAAAAAAAAAGATGTGGGTTTCATAGGGTACAAATTTTAGTGATCTATAAGCAATTTCAAAAATATGTGTATTATTGTATATTGAAAGAAAGATAGCAAGAGGATATATCTTACATTAATCATTCGTTCTTTAACAATATTCCTGGTATTTCGAATTCTAGACTGCAAACAGAGGAGTTAATAGTTTTTTTATCGGATTTGTGGTATCGTTTGGTTTCGTTTGAAGGTAGATTTGCTTGTAGGTCTTATATCTAAAAGGCAGTCGGAGATGCTCGAGTGTCCGTTTAGATCACCAACACTCTCGCATTACTGCCAAAGTTTCTTAAATGGTCTTTTGGTTTCTCACTCTGAGCTTCCATAACATAACGTTTATTGGGCAAAAACCTTTCCCGTTCAGGCAATAGAGAGTCCAGCTCTTAGGATGAACTGAAAAGTGTCTGAAAGATTTGGCCTCGATATCATTCAGTCCGCTTTGATGTTGAATGTGGTTAAATTTAACAAATACCTTCTTCTTTTTTTACCTATCTTAAAACTGCGTCCTGTTTTTGTTTTTGCACACAGCAGCAGATAAGAAGACAGAGACGGAAGAACCACCCGCCAAGCTGTTAGACGATCTCTTCAGAAAGACCAAAGCTACCCCCTGCATCTACTGGTTGCCTCTACCGGAAGAGAAGGTACGTAAAAATAGAAGTCTGATTGACTCGGGGCTCGTGTTATTTAAGTTGTATAAAAACTGCCGTGTGCCATCCTGCAAATGAAATGACCGAGTCCCAGAATGTCTGTGGTTGAAATCAGACCACCATAGATGCTCTGGAAAAAAAACAGAGGTTGGAAAATACCAGGTGTGAAATATCAATATTGGGTAACAATAGCCCAAAATGTGAATATTGGAAAAATGATGGGAAATAATCACAAATAGTTTGAAAACTTTTCTTTTCTGTTTTTACTTTAATCTCGTAGGCATAGGATAATGATGAGAGTTGATCACACTTCTCCTTTCACCTTATGTGAAAGTTTTATTTCCTTGTCGTAAGTACGATACGAAAAAAGGATATATATTTCCATTTCTTGTCCCCATCTCTTTCTCTTAGGCCAAGGAGAACGTAAAAGCGATGCAAGAGAAAGACAAAGAAAGAGAAGAGAGGGTTCGACAAAGGAAAGAAGAGCAGGAAAAGGAGGAAGCTGCCGCCCGGAATAGACAAAAGGCGTCGGTTAGGAGCCCAAGACGGAGCCCTAGAAGGAGTCCCAGACGCAGTCCGGTCCGTCGGTCCAACAGCAGGAATAGAGGCAGGCGCCGTTGATGGCTTCAGTATGGTGGTGGGATTTTAGATTCAAAGTGCTTCTTGTCAGATTTTTAGGGCAACATCCTCGTTGGTTTGTAATTACCATTTTGTATTAGCATGAATATTTATAGAAGAAGTTTTTTAGTCAGATCAAGAAATCTCAAGATATTCTGGCAGTCTGTCAGTTTGGAAAAATCTCTAGGAGAGGAAATGGAAGAAGGTGAATGATGAGGTGGGGGAGGGGGGGGGTGCATCATAGATTGCCACAGTGTGCAGAAAGTTAATCTCCTCAAAAGGCCTGTGTAGCTGTTGTTGCTTTTTTTGGTTCTAGTTTTTACAGCTGAAAAATTTCTACCGTGGTTCTTGAAGGGACAGGCTAGTTGTAGACTTTACGTCCAAAATATGATTTTTGTCGAGATGAAAATTTTGCCAAGATGTAATATTATTCTTTGTTGTCAACTCAACAAATACCGAAAGTTGGATGTGTTGTCATGCAAGACATCAACTCAGCAATTTGATACTTTTCCAACTCAACCTGTCGGCAATCGTTTTATCCGACAAGTTACGTGCGACACAGTATCTCATCAATGCGACAAATTTCGTCAAGATGTAACGTTAGCGTAAGTCTACAACTCGCCTGTCCCCTCAGAACGACGTTAAATTTCAGTGTTTAAGATACGAACACTCTCTGCTGTCATTTGAAATATCGAGGGGAAAATTAAGAAGAAAAAAAAAATAATTATAAGGAATTCCTAAGAAGGAACCTTGTCACAGTTTCCAAATCCTGTTAGCAAAGAGGTATTTTGAAATGTGTCTGTATGGCATTTAACTTTTTAAGTTGTGAACAAAGAGCATGAGGACATAATAGCTTTGCAAATTGAGCTAAAAAATTCAATCAAATTATGTCTTATCTGTTTCCCTGATTCATATCAAATTTAACCTCCTGTGCTCATCGTGTGTGAAGAGCACGGACGATCTCATAGGATCTCACGGATGATCTCATTGGACGATATCATGGATCTCATAAAGCCATAACATTACAATTGGTCACGCAATATGAGTTGTGCGTAGTTCATAGGTCAAGACATCCTCCATTTTGTCCTTTGTGCAAATTCTCTTTGTGTTTTACTGCTTTTTTCCCCTTCCCCTTGAAGAAACATCATATCACTGAGGCATTTTTGAAGATTATTTTTATTTATGATTATTTTTATTATTGTTCATATAAACACTAAATGCCTGGTGGGTGGGGACATGTCTTACGTCTGGGATAGGTCTCCAGAAGACATGTCATATCCACGGTGAACTTGTCCTAAAGTTGCAAGGTTTGAATTGAAGTGATCTAACTTAACAAAGAATCAGATGAAAAATGCAACTGCTTGGGTTCAACATGATTATCATACTTTGTCTGGACCCAACTAATTGCATTTGTACATGAAAGAATCTGTGTTAAGTTTCCATACTTTGTGTGCAAAAACAGATGTGAACCCAAATTATGGTCACTCCAGTCAGACAGTGAGTTGTCTTCGCTGAGATAAATACGATGGATTAGCTGCGAACTGGTCGTTAAGATTCTCACAGGTGACCATTTTCATGTTGTTCTAGCAGTACCGACAACTTTGTGGTAGTATGCAAAGTATTTAATTTTGGCATAATTGTGGCTTGTCCAAAGCAAGGCATCAATTATGATCATTTTTTACCTCAAATAGTTGCATCCTTTGGTTTATGGGTTTCATTCAACACATATTTTTCAGTAGAGCAATAGCTTGTTAACGTCGTTTGTACGTTGTCTCTCCATATTTGTCTGTATCTTGTTATCCCTGTTTGCAGTGTTTTAAAGCTTTATTGATTATTGATACCTCCAGAGATACCTTCAAATAATAACTGTAGCAAATACGCAGCCAGACGGGTCAATTTGCCAGTGCTAAATATCACTGTATACTGTCCTCTCGAATCATGCTTCAGAGCACTCGTACTGACGGTGTGAACAGTTCCTTACTTTATATGATAGAAACTAAATATACTGTTTAAAAACTAAATATACTGTTTATTTCACTGCAAGTGTCGTGAAGTGTGTGATGTGAAAGTACAGTATATATATATATTTATATGTACATATATGTATTATTTACATATATATATATGTATATACATATATATGTATATACATATATATGTATATATATAAGTATGTATTGT
>JAAAKB020199528.1:0-11726 GCA_010014835.2 Apostichopus leukothele | reverse complement strand
TAAAAGAAAAGGAATATACACATTCAATAAACAAATTTAAAGGATTCGGGTAACAAATTAGGAACCGGGTAGTAGAGTGTCGGGTGGGTACCCGGGTACCCGGATAACCATTGTAAACACTGAAGATTATATTAGGAAAGCAAAGATTTTGAAGAACAGCTACTGTGGTGATATCACAGACCACCGACCATGGTCCACTCCTGGACAAATCAAGGGTTTCTAAGCCAGTCAAAATAGGTTACATTCAATCCACCATATCTCGAGTTAGGGACAAGATCTTCAGACGAGGTTTTCAACTGACAGTGTGGATTAATTCTTTCTTTCCCATATAATTGACACATTGTCTGCCACTAGAATTTATACCCTTTGCATTGGTTTTGTTGCATATCGACTGAAAGTTAGTAAACAACAGCACCCGCACACGCCTTCACCAAATTGGGGAAACAAATGATCATGTGACAAGGAGGAACTTGACCATCCAATATTTGTAAACATCGTTTACCAATCAAAATGTTTACTTTCTGCTACCCAGCTTGTGACCCACTGTAGAAACTTTGGCGATATATTTTTATGTAGGTCTTGACCGGTAGTGTGTAAGAAAATGTTCAAAGAATACACAATACACAAGAATGCAAATCCCACTCAGTTGCCAAGAAGTTTTACTGTCAGGGGGCTAGTCTAGGACTTTCAAATGGAGGGTGGTGTGTGGCTCTGAGATAGTGGGTTGAGGGCTTCAAACTTCAGATAAAGTGAAAATATTAGATGGACATATTTGGGCTTTAAATTACAGGTAGGTGGTCTTTGATTAGGGTCTACATGCAAGATTGTGCTAAGAAGTACTTTTATTATATAATTTTTTTTCTGTGTACACCCCACACCCACCTGGATCTCTGCCTGCTTTATAAGTTATATAAAATGGTCGTAATAAAACTTGATTTATTTGCCTAATTTTTTAACAGAACGCAGGATTTCAGAGGATGATTTATGTTCGTCTATAACCAGGCTGAATCACAATTCGTTGCTCTGTTTGGTGTGTGGACCCCCTCCCATGATTGACTCATTTGAAGAGATCTTACAGAAACAAGGAATTCCTAAGGACAACATACTAACTGAAAAATGGTGGTAGAGAGAGGAATGGCATACAAGTTCCTGACAAGAGTAACAACATTACCTTCATTGAGCTGTGGCTTCCTTGTGTAAAACTTGCCAAACAGAAAGTTAGAAGATCGAGAATGTAAACTTCAAAGCCCATTTGGAAAGATGTAACAATTTATTCCAGGTGCTGTGTCTAGCAATTATGCATCTAGCAATTACTCACAATGGAAAAGTGGCCTGTGCTCAGTGTAGTCACATCTCTCTTTGGTATACCAAGGGAGAATATACAAATATTTAACCTTTACACAGAGCAGCGGTTCTTTGCTTCTTTTCGTAAGACTAAAATAAAATAAGTAACAGAAATCCGAGGAAAGATCTTGTGAACTGTTTTTTCAAGCTATTTTGGAAAGCTGTTGGTTGCTTTGTCATAACGATAAGTGTATCGTGGTATGTTAAACATTGATTGATCTAAAGTACTTGGAATGGACCAAACTCATTTTATATTTGAATTACTGTGTCTAGCCAATGTTCACGAGTAAAACAAGGTGGGGGAACTTTTCATAGACGTAGTGGTGTGTTGCTCAATGTCAAACATCTTGGCATTCAATGTTTCACAATATATATTTATAATCGAAGTTGAAAGAGTATCTTTATCATACAAGCTTGAATTGCATTTAAAGAAACTGGAAAATAAATGGTTATTTGACAGATGGAAATATTTGCCCAGATCTATTTAATAGCTAGGTATGACAAGTGTCACCCTTTTTGGCCTAAAACCGATCTAGCAAAGAATATCTAGAACAAAAAATAGACTTGTTGGTCATCAGTATTTGGCCCCAAATGTTAGGCAGTAAAACTGCTGAAAATGTGAAATCACAGTACTTTCCTGAAGGTTCTGAACATCCAAATCTCTCCCAGCCACCCAAGGATTGTTGATAAATATCTCAGTGTGGATAACTACTTTTATAGCAATATTAACATGTGTCTTTAACTTTGAGCATTGGTGACCATTTTCTTACTTTCTAGCATATTTGGGGGCAATACTGAGGTCATTTAACCTTATTCCATGTTTAAACCCGCTTGTCCTTGTAACTAAACATTTCCCACAATGCAATTAAGGTTAAAAAAAAATTGCACTCGTCACTCAACACATGAAACCTTTTAGCTGTTAAAAAAATCAAGGTCGGTTGCATTTTGTTTTTTGTCACATGGTATCAGGTTTCAATACTCTGTTGCCATGTTGACTTTCATCTCAGTAGTGGTTACGGCCAGTAACATTAATCATGTGTGATCAGGTGAAATTTTACAATTCCCCAACAATATGTACAGAGTGAATAATAATACTTTCTTGTTAAAATGAAAAGTCAACCCCCCAGTCGTTAGCTAGGTTACTTATTGACAAATATTCACGATGCTCTGACAAAGTCTATTCAGTTAAGCTCAAGATTAATGATGTTAAATTACAGTTGCATAGTGATGTAGCTGAAGTTATGTTTGTATAGTGTTGGACATTGGATATAATCTCAATCAAAATTCACGTCATTGCAGATTTTACAAGCAAATCCCTGTGAGTACTTTGAACTGCTTTGTCATCAAAACTTCTAAACTTGTTGATGTCTGGCATTAATATTCACCGTTAGGAAGGTTAATGCTACAGTATGTTTGCCTGCGGCTCTGTTTTGGTGGTTTTTTTGGTTTTGCTTAAACTGCAAGTGAGCTGAATAATAGTTTCATTTCTTCTGAGTTTTGTATGAATTCAGCAATTCCAACAGGTGAATGACAGTGTGTCGAGGGTATGTTAAATATGTTGCATCACTTCTGGTTGACTGAAAATGAACCAAGTAATATTAAAGTTTGTTACACTTCTTATTAAAAGTCAAAGACCGGCAATGTTTAGGTGGTTGACATCGCATCTCGGCCTATGAAAATGGTTAACATAGGCTAATAAACAAGAAACATGATCAATATATTTAAACTTAAACAAAACAAAAGAAGATAAAGATAGAACGGAAGTTATGTTTAGTTAATTTTGATGAATATTTGGAAGCAGCTCTTTACCGTCATGTAGGTCATGAGCTGACTAATCAAATTAATTGCAAATAGACGGAGACAAATTTTGCAAATCATTAATTTGCTGTTTACTTTTTACATGTGACTATAAACTATAAATACACTTTGAAAAAATGTCTGGACGAGGAAATATTAGATGGGAAGGAAGGCCATGAATTTATTAATCACTTAACGATAATCTTTCATTTTGTGACCATATTATAACCACATCTAGTTCACTCTTTCCTCAAAAATAGTTTCTTTTAACCTATTAAGAGTAACACAGAAACTTCTTCTAACATTGATGATAAGCTTTGGATAAGAACAACACATTGTTAGATAAGATAAAGCAAAATGCTGTAAAGTTTCGAGTCTTCCACAAGTAACTTGTTCCCCTTTCAGATCTATTCTTTCAATTGGTTGCTGAGCAACTCTCAAACCATAATCACCCATTTTTGTCGATATCTCCATTAACAATGCCCTCCATGTTGACTCTATAAGGAAAAAGGAATATACTTACTTTCATGAAACTTCATATTGAAAAGGTCAATTGGTAACAGGTTTAAGTGATTTGACTCCTAACATTGAACATAGATGGTAACTCTAATTATATCTTGTTAACTTGCATCAGTTCTCCTTTAATGTTTTAAACCAACATAAATTTGTAAAAGATTGCTCATGCATACTTTGAATATATTGACATATTGTTTCTTATTCCTATAGGTTGTAAATAAAAACCTCTTATCTGTCATATTGAACAGTAATAAGTCAAAAAACAATAACAGTCAACAGTCAAACAACAATAACAGTCAAAAAAAATGAAACTGTAAGGTGCCATATTATTTTTTATGATTTTTTTATGATTTTTTAAAAATATTATTATGTCATCTTTAATGAGAGTAGTCCTGCTCAGTGCAGAAGCACTGCTTTCCAGAGGAGCCCTATTAAGTTATTATTATTATTTTTCATTTTTTTATTTCTTGGTAGTGTGCAATGGGAAAGACTTTTGTGAGTGCCTTTTAAGCAGCATGCATGAAATGTTGCAGATGAAGATGGAGTGGGTGTGGAGTGAGTAAACCATCAATCTTCATCATCTGCTACATTTAAAGGGTTATTCTCATGGCAGATAGTGTAACAAGTATCTTACAGAGAAAAATATTTTCATACTGTTAGGTGAAAACCCCATCTTGTTCGTAACTCGGTTTATTGGGAGCAAAAACTATTTTGACAGAAAAAAGACCCTGGATTGATCCAGGGAATGAATTGCACAGTATAGGTGTTCTGTGATATCTGGACAGATATTGTCAAATATTCTTGTTGATATCATCCTTGATATGTGATACATTTGGAATGTTTTAGTAGCCTTCGATGTTTCTCTGTATTGGCAACTATTTGTGTAGAAATATTTTAAAATTTCTCTGTGAAAAGTGAGTTAAATGTTAAAAAGAGAATTGAAGCATTATTCACTTTGATGTTGCCAGATTTTTTTCCCAAATTTGAAAAATTCATATCTTCACCAGACAAACTGTTGTGAGGATGTCATTTTGTACCTAAACCTAAAGATGCAGAAAATTGTTCAGCATTTTTTATTTAGGAAACATCTTCAGCCACCGGAATAATCCTTTAAAACTCTGGCATCCATTAATTCTGTCACTGAAATAAGACACTCGGTTAGCTAATTCCATATACCACAGTAAAAGAGAACTGTTTTCTACATCGAGAAATGGTCACACATGATAAATAGATTATTTGTAGTTCGAGAAGATTACTTCTCTTCAATAATTACTATAATTACATTACTAATAAAGTCAAACAAATAATACAAACACACATCAACAAAAAACACAAAATAAATATCCAGCTAACTAAATAAATTTATTTATTTATTAATAACAAATATTTTTTTCCTTCTTTTCTCCATCATTTTTTGTATATCTCTCAAGAAAGGTATAAAGTACAGGATACATTGAATGCAAAATGCGGTTGTCGGCGATATAATTACTATAATATTTAAATTAACGAAAGGCGATCAGTGAGAGCCGCGTAGAGCAACTACTGGTCAGAAAGCATATACTTACAAAGTTCTCAAGTGGTGATACTTAATCGGATGATTAGTGCTTTCTAAGGTGAGACGCTTTTCAACTTGTAATAAAAAAAATTAAATGATTTAAAAATTTAGGGCAATTTGGATACTTTTCCGCCATTCTTCTTGTGTATATGTAATACTTCAGAATGAAAATGAGAAAATTATAAGGGTGTTTTTGTATAAAGTTATAACCGAAAAAAAAGGTTGTTTGGATAAGGGAAACTGCTGACCAAGACAAAATTTGAAACTGCTGGGCAATCCCAAAATAAGTGACTACAAGTTTCCTCTTGCTGTTTATAAACAGTGCACAAAGCGTCTCCCCTCTGGTTCATTAGAAAGAGTAATCTATTGGTAATTAATCAAATTAATAATTAATTAATTAATAAATAATAGGGAGACAAAATGCTGAGATAAACATTAAACAGTATGGTTAGTAATTTCTTCATTTGTTTCCTTCTAATTGATACTTCCCGTGTTACACGGACATTCCGTCTGTCAGTAAATAATATATATCTTGTCTATGGAAAGAATAACATGACCCTTATCCCTCCTTAATGAGTAGGGTTATTGGGACATGTTGTCGAGTAGAGGATCGATGTATTTGTTTAGTCCCGACAAAGCTGCAAAGTTTCTTGCGGAAGCGTGGAACTCCAAAGATAAGATTAGAGAATATTTATAACGTTCCGTGACATTTATTCCTTCACTACTCCAGTCCCAACTCCTTCACTCAATCTCTCAGGTCTCCATCAGTTTGCAGTCACTTCACTCAGCCACACCCTTCATTTTCCCAACAGCCAGCACAACAACACACAAGGCCAATTCCAAGTCAAAGTGAACAGTGAACTCCCTTCCTCTCACACAATATCATAAGTAGTCTGTACATATAGCATACACTGTAGAAACACACACACACACATCTCTAACCCCTCTTGACCCCCATCTCCCCTTATCTCTCCTTCATCCTGCCTGACCTCCATAAGCACCAACTTTCGGACTTTCACTGGCTCACACCCAAGAATTCCATCTCCATAGCAACAATATTTACAAAGTATAGTTAAAGAGGTATATTATAGAAATAGAAAGTTGAGATATATAGATTGTTCATGGTTATAGAAATAGATAGTTGAGATATGTAGATTGTTCATGGTTATAGATATAGTCTTTAAGTTTGTTCTCGACAGCCTTGACCGATTAGTTCACTTCCAAAAATTACCCTCCACAGAAAACTATAGGAATCTTGTACTCAGAGAGGTTCAGAGTATCAAGTACTTGAAGTTATCCTGTTACCAGAAATGGAAATGTTTAGTGACATAAGTATAAACAGAAAGAAAGCCAGTTTGGGTTTGTGATTCCTTGCTCTATCTGACTAATAATGTTTGCTCTACATAGAGCAAGTGAGTTAAATTTGTCCAAGAATTAAGACAGAACCATTATTTGTAGAACTCCCTTGTGGGCATCAATTATTTCATTCACTGGTAAGGGTTTTGTAGTATAGAATTTTTATTCCAAAATGTTTCAATATCCAGACAGAACAGTCTTTCTATGTGAAATAGACAAAGTTAAAGTCATGCAGTTTAAATCACAGAGAAAATGGCCAATTTTGAACCAATTTGAGATAACCTATTGACCCCTTGAGGCAATCTTTGCCCATTTGAGAAAACCTTTTGATTCCTTGAATAGCTCAGAGGGTGAAAACTGACAACCAGTTTCAGTGAAGGATTAAAACAACACTCTCAAAGAAGATTTCATTTCCTGGATGATTGTATGTTTCTTAGAGACCCTTCACAAAACTAAACTGACCTGAATTTGACCAAACTATGTTCACAATTTAAAGAAAATCATACCATTGGAGAATTCACAGATTAATTGTAGATTTAACTTTGGTGTTATCTTGTTTATAGATTTTGAAACCTGTGGACACACCTGTGGACCTCATGTGATCTTTGAGCTCTACCAATTTCAATAGGGTTCTTGAACTCACCAAGCTGGATCTACTTGATACCAGGTATACCAGGTTTGTTGAGATATCAAGCTGTGTTGAAAGTCAGTCATTCCAATAGTAAAGTAAGTGCTAACACAAGAGCCCAATGGCGCTATCCAAAATTGAGTCCAGAATAACATTGCCCAAAAAAGATTTGGGCAGCAAAAAAACCAAACAAACATTTGGTCCCAAATTTGGCATCAACATAGTGTTGGACCCAAATGGGCCTAAAATATGTATGCCCACATTTACCAGCTGTTAACCACAACTGTAGTCCAAGTTTGGACACAATCCGACCTAAGATTGTGGGGTTATTGCTATTGTAAATTTTGGGCCCTCCTAAAAAATTGGGCCCAAATCCAATTTTGCACCTAAAATGGTCCGAAAAATATTCAGCCCAAACAAACTGACTGCAAAATATATTTGCCCCCCAATAATTGAAACAAAAAAGGTGGGCTGTAATGGTACCAAATAGATTGGGCCCAAAAGTTTGGCCCCAAAGAATGTGTCACAAATTGCATTTGGAGTGTAAATTAAATTTGGGCCCATCCAGCCCAAAAATGCACCTGGAATATTTTGGTGCCCAGATGGTCCCAAAAAATGTAGACCTTCATTTACTAGCTACTAAACAACAACTGTATTCCAAGTTTGGATACAATCCAAAGTTTAAAGTTGTGGGCTTATTGCAATTTTAATATTTAATGGCCTAATTGTTTCAAAACACATGTACACACTAAGTAGTTACATCACCATGTCACATATAAACTAAGTTGGACATACGGTTGCTGAGATATTGACATTTTAACAACTTTTTGTTTTAAGCCCAGCCCACTCGCTAATATTAATAAGGTGGGATCCAAAACCAATAGGGCACATCTACTCATTATAGGGCATCTCTCTACCAAGTATGACATTGATTGAACTTGTGTTTGTTGAGATATTGTGTTTACAAGCCGTTTTTGACGATTTCCCATTTATCCCCACCCACTCATGAATAGTAACGTGGTAAAAACTGTTGTTGAAGATAATTTACTATGTAGTTACATCACCATACCAAGAATGAACTAAATTGGACATACGGTCACAGAGATATTGACATTTTATGAATTTTCTGTTAAACCCTGTCCACTCATTAATTTTCGAGTACTAAGGGAACCAACAACCATAGGGCACATCTACACAGTAAGCATATACCTACTGAGCATGACATTGACTCAGCTTACGATTTTTTAGATATTATGTTTACAAGCTGGCCGTCACATACACACACATAAGCCCACATTCACACACACATGCTTGCACAGTTGCAAAGGTTACTGAGCCTTCGGGATCGTATCCAAAAATGTTTTAAGACTGACCTGAAACTGGTCATAGACCTCTGCAGAAAATAATAGGGTTTATGTGCTCAAGTAAGGTGGATACACACAGCAAGTATGAAGTATATCAAATCTGCCAAGGAGGCATCACATACATATAGATACACGCACACACAACATCATCACTAAGATGCCTTTGGCAAGGAGTCAAAAAATTGCCATAAATAGCAGGGTTTTGAATAAGAGGACATGAAATTTATTAGATACATATACACAGTATTCACATACTTACAAAGAGTTCTCTTTTAAGACAACCAAAACTGCATTCTTCATCTCTAATGATTTTTTACCTTACTGGCTAAGTAAACAAATCCTTGTTCAGGCATTTTGCATAGGTCAAACAAAAGCAGATCACCAAATTATTATTATTATTTTTTTCTTTAACAAAGGTTTGTTGTAGCCATTCAGTATCTTCCAGGAGGAGCCCAGTACTCCATTCCATCTCATCTGTACTGCCACCAAATGCTGGCATCTTGAAAGTGCTTTCCTGTCTGGTTAAGAAATCTAAAATTATTTCCAGACAATAAGAAGAGTCAAATAAGAAAATGTCTCAGTGAGGAAAACTGAGACAGGTGGGCTGCACAAGATTAAAAATGACAATTGTTGGGTATTCTATACCCTCAATTGTTGTGTTACCATATTTACAGTATACAAATTCACTGAAAATTCTCATCCAGTTAATTAACTAAGTACACAGATCAATGTGCCTAACAAAATCTTATTTCAGAAGTGTCATTTTGACAAAATTATTCAATGATCCTCCAATGTTATGCTTTTAAAACTTTAATAATAGAGGAACCAAAGGATACAATTTGGCCACTAATTTGGCTCAAAATAATTTTAAAATACCTTCCAAATATACTTGTAATAAATTCATTTTAAAATAGGACTAAATCTTTATAACACCCAAAAGAAAATGAAAAATAACAATCAACTATTAAAGAACTTTGATTTCTTCGTAGAGTAAAAAATACAAACATATTCTTGATTTGTTACCTTTAAGGATATATTTTCTATATTATTATTTTTTTTTTTAGTTCTCATAAAAAATGATTCACTTATTTGAATAGTGTTTTCAATTTCAATTAGTAATCCTTTCAATAAAACAAAATATGAAGGGAGGACTTACGTAAAAATCTAAAAGAAGAAACTTTGATGGATGGTTCAATCCAGTTCAAAGAGGTGAAAGGTCGTAGGCATTATGACTTTCAGAGGTCTTCCACTTTAACATGCAGCAACAACTTGAGGCTGTTGCTCTGTTTAATATGCAACAACAAATAGAGGCTGTTGCTCTGTTTAACATGCAACAACATATAGATGCTGTTGCTCTGTTTAACATGCAATAACATATTAGAGGTTGTTGTTCTGTTTAACATGCAACAACATATTAGAGGCTGTTGTTCTCTTTAACATGCAACAACAAATAGAGGCTGTTGCTCTCTTTAACATGCAACAACAAATAGAGGCTGTTGCTCTCTTTAACATGCAACAACATGTAGATGCTGTTGCTCTGTATAACATGCAACAACAAATAGCAGGCTGTTGCTCTGTATAACATGCAACAACAAATAGATGCTGTTGCTCCGAGAAGGGTCTTTGTTCTCTTCCTGCAATCTTTGTGTGACAAGACATATTTTTTGATTTGGTGATATGGTTGTAAACTGTTGGCTTACAGAAGCCTATATTGATGCATACCTTTCCAGAAGCTCCTGTGGTTTAGCACTTCTTTGCAAAGTGAGGCATTATGTCATTTTATCAAAACCAAGTGGTAAGCTTATGCATTAATATTAACCAATCATTCTGCCAAGACCAATCAAAATAATTAAAAGTTGAAACTTGCAGAAGAAAATCAACTAATGAAGCTCCTGATGAGCATAAGAGTTAAAAATGCAAATAAAATGCAAATAAAAAGGAATAGAAGCTTGATTGACCTCCAATCACTGCTTTTTACCATGGATGGGTTCATAACTCAAGAGGTAATTCATTCAAACCTGATCAAAGTAAGAGGGGGAAAAACTAAATTAAAATAAAATAAATCAAGATTAGTAATCAGCTAGTTCATGGTTATTAATATCCAAAATGAATATTAAAAATACTTAAACCATGTGCCATTAGCTTCTCTAAAAAGCCTAGAACATTATTTTTCAGGTAGTATAGCTGCATGTAGATTTCAAAAAGGAAGAAAATAAATTTAAGCTGCATTTTGTGTTTTCTTTTTTAATTTAAAATATTTGAAAATTTTATCTTATTCTTAGAATATGAGTAAAAAATAATCTGTTTCTCTTTCCTGTAGTTCGTTGTTTCTAAAGGCTACCCAACAAATAACCATAACATATACAGAGGTAGGCAAAACACCTTTTAAGTTCTGGAGATAAAAGATAAGTGAAAGCAATTCCATTGTTTAGACCGAGGTGTTTGCTAGATTAAATAAGAAAAAAATAATAGAATAATTGGTAAGGCCTGCATGCTGCAAATAGAGAATGTGAGTAAACAGAGGTAGGCTTACATAAGAATTCAAATTAACAACAACCGTACAAGTTAATAGTTATTTAAGAAACACAGAACACTTTTTGAAAGAAAAGGAAATGAGTTAAATATGTTCTAGCAGACCAAAGAGGAAAACAAAGTAGCTACATTCAACACCATGAAAACAACTAACATAAAAGGTAATGCAAAAGCAGCAAGAAACTATGTGAAGTAAAAACAAAAAAGGAGGTATATTGAGGTAGTTACAACGACCAAAATGAAACAAATTATATGTTTTCTTTGTTTCATTATTATTTGTTTATGCAAATCAAAAGTGAAGATCATAAATAAAAGCAGTAACAATAACCAGTCATCCATTGGGCTGGATGAGTGAAATCCATCTTTAACACCTAGAAGCAGAAACAGCACTAAGTACCTTAAAAACCTTACAAGACTTTCATTCAAATCAAGATTTTATTGGATAATTTTGTATCAGTATTTTAGTGAAGAAGATATTATGAAAATAAAAGCATGAAATTTTGTGTTCATATATCCAGATTTGGAGGATAAACAATTTAAACTTTGGGCAGTGATGAGTCCTACTATAATTAATGCATCTATCTGATAATATCTATACAAATATATATGTATATATCTACATAAATATATATAT
>JAAAKB020199417.1:0-11729 GCA_010014835.2 Apostichopus leukothele | reverse complement strand
AAAGACCAAACACAGATGGCATGGGGGAGAAGTGTACAGATGGTACTGTGCAGACATATCAGCGAGTAAACTGTCTGTAAATACAGTATTTGCTCTGTTTACTAAACTTACCTCTTCTCCTTCCACTATTTCACAGATAAATAGTTTATTCCAAGCCCAGATTCCTGTCGTCTCCCTCTCTGAGCCGCCTCTCCATGAAAACCCAGTGAGTGGTTCATCATCCTTACCCAGCCAATCTGTGGCTCCCTGAAATAACAAGTAAAAACCATTCATGTTCATCAATAGCAAGAATAGTTGTCTTCACAATTAATAACAAAAGTTCTGTAAGATTTCTTCTTTAGCATAAACTGATGTTCCCTGTCAAGTCAATACATCCAACAGAAACCATTCTAGAGTACTGAAACAATGATACATATCTGCACTCAGTTAATACCTCCCCCCCACCCCCCCCCCCCTGCCTGATGACTAACCTCAGATCCCTTACAGTCCCTCAGAATATTTGCCAAGTGATCTAGATGGTTTTTGCTGGTACAGTACTTATATTGTGGATGTCAATCAAATCTAAAAGGTGTAGTTCAGCTCCCAACTCTTCAATCTGACCATATTGAAAAATTACCATAATTTATAGATAGTAGATCTATACAATGTACGGAATTAATATCTATCACGTTAGGGAAGAAGTCTTGTAACATGATTTTCTCAAACTTAACAAAGTTCCATCATCTTGTCATGGCAAGTTCACCAAGATCGCCAAATGATTGCGTTGCCAATCTTCATGTTTCATTCTGTCCATCAATGCTCACTCATGGGTGAGAAATGGTGACTGGTTTAAAAGCAGCGTTAATAACCCTCCACACCACGTGTACACTGACATACTGTGTATGTACAGTAATACCATATCAATCACACATACTGTATATGTAGATTAATTACGATATCAATCACACATACTGTATATGTAGAGTTATACTATACCAAGCACACAAACTGTATATGTACAGTAATACTATACCAACCACACAAACTGTATGTAGAGTAATACTATATAAACCACACTCAACTGTTTGTAGAGTAATACTATACCAAGCACTAAACTGTATATGTAGAGTAATACGATATCAAGCACACATACTGTATGCTCTAAGCAGGGAGTTGTTATGGAACAACTCCCTGCTCTAAGCAGAGCATCAATGTATCGAAGGACACAGGTCTGTTATCAGTCTGTACATGGTATGTTGGTGCAATTAAAAGCTGGACAGTATTCAATCCTTATTCCCAACTACCATGGTTGTTTGCTACTTGATTAATTTAAAAGATCGCACAAAAAATAATACGTTTTAATCTCAAAGGTCTGTTAAAGTAGGTCACATTCCGAACATAACACCAAAGGGCACAACAGACGACACATTTGAAAATTATACTTTTAGTATTAATGCTCTTCATCTGTTGCATATTTTGTCATCAAAGAGTTAACAGGTTACTGCAAATGAGTTTGAGCGCAACACTGATACAGTTCATTATAGAGTAGATACTGGTACTTTAACCACGCATGATGTTCTTAAATCTTAGCAACTTTATTAAGTCAATACAACCTTGGGTTAAACAGGTTGTTTTTATTCTTTTCTGCGTGGTTCCCATACAGATCGTAACACTGGAACCCCAACTTATGGAATTATATATATATGTGAGAAACTTGACAGTGACACCATTTTTTTCTTTCTAATATTAGTTATTCTAGTTTTGTTCCCATTTCACAAATAACCATACAGTATTTTAGTAAATCAAAATTTTGCTCTATTTTCATTTACTGAATATCATGAATAAACTGCCATGGTCTTCTGTGCATTCTTCATTTGCTGTGCATGCATCTTCAAAGGAATTCTTAAAGCTACCTAAACCTAAAAGTCTGATTTCCCTTAAACAGCAAACAATGCAAATCATTAATTGCATTTGGATATTGTAATCTGTTATCAACTTGGATCTCAAATTTACTAAACATATGTTCCTAATCTTTGTAGATCTCACAATACAAAGCTACTATGCTATAAACTCACAGTGTGCCGTTGCTAACACCACGTCGGGACACACCTGGCTGGTCTTATCAAATATATTCCATATTGAGAAGCTTTTGCTAAGGGATACGACAATTATGAATACGGTGACATGATGAGGATAATGTTGCATTGGGCATTGCATATTATGCAATTCTTCTTTTTTAATTACAATTTCAGTATTGGCTTCTGTTTCAATTAACTGGTTTGATAATTACACTATTCCACAGTGATACAACCATTGGCTGCAAGATGTAGGTTGTAAACAAAAAGAATTTATACAGGAAAAAACAGACTTCATTAACATTTGATACTGATGGCATCTTTCCCACATTTCTCTCCCCCAACCCACCACACCTTGTCCCCGCCACACCCTGTCCCCGCCACACCATGTCCCTGCCACACCCTGTCCCTGCCACCCCCTGTCCCCACCACCCCCTGTCCCCACCGTCCCCTGTCCCCGCCATACCGTCCCCACCACACCGTCCCCGCCACACCCTGTCCCTGCCACACCGTCCCTGCCACACCCTGTCCCCGCCATACCCTTTCCCCACCACACCCTGTCCCTGCCACACCCTGTCCCTGCCATACCCTGTCCCTGCCCCACTATACCCTGTCCCCACCACACACTGTCCCCACCCCCATACTGTTCACTCTGCTAGATGTCTTTTGCTTTATATATGAATGTTGATCTTTCTGTGCAAGATCACAGCACTATATGTAGCTCTTTCAGAAACAACAATAATGGAACATGTTCTATCCCTGGGGAGGGAGGGGGGGGAGAGGGGAGAAATCCTTCTTTGAACATCCATTCCTTCTGTTCAAGTTTCTACATAAAGAAGCAATGGACCCTATAAAGCTTCTCATGATGTTATATAAACTGTTATCTTCCATGTAATACTACTCCCTTGGGGCAGACATTACACAGCCTCCAATGTATATATACAAGTTTGTGATTCATTAGTCACACAGATCTTTTGATCTATGATTCCCTATCAATGGTATCTTGAGGCAATCACACATCTATGCATTAAACCCACTTATTGATTTGTAAGCAGACTAATTACCCTCGTTCAGTTGCCAGATACAGAGAGCAAACTTTTCATTCCGGTACAATATGTTTCTGGTCGCACAAAATTTGATTATAAGAACTTCAATAACTGTGGATTCTATTTTGAGTAGGTTGCCAACTACCATATGATTGAACAATGCATAGACATACAATTATACTACTACTGTACATACTACTATGTAGTGGAATTCAGTCTTTCACCTGTATGTACAGTACAAGAAAGCAGGGTATCAGAAATTTACATAAATTTGATGAGAGTCACTTGAGCAGACAGACACAGTACACTATGTAAATTACACTGTGCGTATTGTACGCGAGATAAATGTTCTAAGCGTATTAAGGAATCAAATATCAATTGGCACATCATAATTCATTGATATCATTGCTTTCCAATTTGTAGGTTTCGGGAGTTTTCAACATCTACTGCAACATTTGGTAAAATTTAAAAAGCCTATAATAGACAAGAAGCACCAAGAAAATCCAGGGTTTGATCCGTAGTGCTAGCCTTCTTTACCAATGTTGTGTCAGGGAAAAGTAATAAGGTGTACCGTACATTAAACACATTACAAAACCATCATGTGAGTATATTACAATGTACTTTACATCTATCACAAATAAACTGCTGAACTTAACAAAGTACTGTAGTGAACGAAGTAGTGCACGACACTTACATTATAAGACAGCTCAGTCACTCAATTGCAGCCTGGTCAAAGGTTCATGTACAGATGTATATGAATTCGACCAATTACAAAGCTATATTATACCTGTATGCTTTTCTTACCAAGATTTTTTTAATTTTTAATAAGTTTTCAAATTTTTTGTAGCAGTTTTGGTGGCTCTGCACATTATTTCTTATGGTGTCCTAACTTCCCTACTGTATGCATAGGTGTAGGAGGCGGGGGGCTGCACCACCCCCAACCAAAAATTTTTATGAAAATTCGGGCAATATGCTGAGAATTTTTCGGGCACCTACTGAAAGAAAAATAATTTGCAATGTGTTTTGCAATGGTTAAACTTATATTATTATTATCATTATTATCATTATTATTGTAACGACTTCCCCAATAATTCTAACCAATATGGAAGGGTGATAACACGGAAAATGATTGTATGTTATTGGCATGTGATGTAATAACCGATGAATGCCTATATGATATGCACATTAACATGTGGAACGCGCGCGGAGCGCGCGAAAAATTTTGGTTATATTTTTCGGGCAAGACGTTACAGCCCCCCCAAATCAAATGAGGCTCCTACGCCTATGACTGGTTCCATTTCTCATAAAGAAACTTGTCGAAGGCATTGTTGAGTATAACAAGCAATTGAAATGGTTTTTCTAAAGTGGAATTGTGTGCTGATTATAGGCTACAGAAAGTCTGGTCCCCAAGCTGAATTTTGAAGAGAAGCATGCCTAATTTGCATAAATTCAAAATTGCCGACATTTTGACTCGATTTTTGTACCTGGAGGTTCTTCAGATTACTTGGGATATTGACAGTTGTCGGAATAGACTATTATATCTCTATTGAAGGTAATATGCTGAAAATGATCATTAAAGTTGTAGCACAGATGACCACTATGAAAATCGCTAGCATATGTGTTGGCTGTGCTGATAACCTTTATTGCTTGATATACTCAGCAAAATATATAGCTGGGGTTATAATCACAATGGTATGGAAGGTACAAATTCAGCAATACAATGTACAATACAATTAGTCAATCATTCATGATCGTTTTTATTTACAAAACAACAGTAGATGTGTTCATCTCTCTTTATAAATCTTGTCCTGAAAAACTGTGAACAAAGTTGCCTGTCATTTACAAGTTTTTGGACATCTTCAGTTTTGTTGATTTTATCAACATACACACACTCCCTCCCCTCTCCCTACTGTATCTCATCTCTTTAGCCTCAATGAAGTAATTATCACATGTAATAAGATGGCTCTATGTATCTCTGATGAAAGAGCATATATGGAAGCCATTTTTAAAACGAATTCGGATATTCAGATAACTACAATTGAATTCAAGATAGTCCTGAAATTCAAATTGAGCCATCTGAAAAGTCGAAAATCTACAACTGAATTTGACATATATATCTGAAATTCTAATTGAGATATCTAAAATTGCATTTGAGATACCTTAAATTCTAATGAAGACATCTGAAATTGATTCGAGATATAATTTGAGATGTCTGTTTTGAAATTTGAGATACCCAAATGGATTAGAATTTCAGATATTTGAAATTCTGTTGTATATCAGAAATTGATCTTTAAAAAATCTTCAATTATTTGGAAATATCTGAAATTGAATTTCAAATATTAATTTGAACAGCTTTCTATAATGTTACAAACAGTTAAGTTTCAAGGTTTACAGTCTTGTCTCAAGGGAGGGCCTTCTCACACAACTTTGACAACCAGTAAACAATGATCATTGGTAACATGTCACACCCAAGTATGCACGATTCAAAACACTCACTCCCGAGACACTACAGTGTGCCACATCAACCTGTCCTCTTGAGGATTTCCCATATGGTCATTTTCACAATCAGTGGTGTAACTTTTGTATACTGAGGGCCAAAATTTCAAACAAGATATATATTGACATTTGTACTAACATCACATGTAAAAGGGTTCAAATGTTTGGAATTTCAACTTTTCGGAGCTTAAACATATGCGTTTATTGGTGTAACTTTTTGGTGACTAGTAGCCTTCTAGGAAAATTTAAACAAAAAGATGTTTTTTTTATGCAACCATATTTACACAATTTAAAACAGTACACTGATTCAAGTAAACTTCAAGTTAACTATGATTATGTAGCTTAAAAATGAATATGATTTTAATACTGTTGTAGATATTTCCATGTTAATTAACAATTTATTAAAAAATCAAGCTTTTTAAATATAATCTAGTTTAGAAAAAGATTAGGTCACGTCAAACACCCTAAATAAAGTCTTCTTACAGAGGGCTAATATCCAATGTGAGTTGCCCAAAATTCCATGTATTTTTGCAAAAGTTGGAACTTTCCCACTTACGCGTTTCGGAGGTGATGTTTACATTTTACGTGTGTTTTGGAGTTGACAAAAAAAAAAAGTAAACACTTAATCTCAATGTATATTCATAACATCTTTAATCAAACACTGATTTAAATAAAAACATCTATGCCAAGTAGCAGAGAATGTACGTCAACTACCTGTACAACTCTAGTGAAACAAGTGAATGAATACCGAACACAGAGTACAATAGTTTTGTATAAAAGATAGGTAAATGTCAGGTAAAGCAAATATGGGCATCTAAAAAGCAATTGTAAACATTGGGTTGAAGTCTCTTACTGTAGCACTCATATTGCAAATGATTATCTCACATACAACATATTGTATGGTTCAGCCACAAAACACAACTTTATTTACAAGCTACATCGCAGGTCCCCATTTATACACTTCTAGGTAAAGAGGGTCAACAGCGAGTTTCTTGCACAAGACACAATATCATGATATGGCCAGAACTGGAACTTTCAATCCTCAGATTGCAAGTCCATTCATGCCTTGGCCATTTGACCAAGGGCTCACTTGTTGGTTCATCAACTTGACTTTTATATCAATTGGTTCAGTAACACTAATCCAGAATTGTTGCTAAAATGACTATATTTGGTTTGAAGTAATAACTACATACAGTTTGTGTTTTGGCTAACTTTTTTTTTGGGGGGGGGGGGCTATTCCTACTATTTTTCTTGTAAATGCACTGAGATGTTTATTGCAATTCGTTTGCTAAATTGAAAGTAGTTTGCTTCCCCTTTCCAATGAACGTTATTAAGTTTCTTTGATGGTGCAATTCGTTTGCTTAAGTGAAAGTAGTTTATAGTCATGTAAAACTTCATAACCAATTTAGAAAAAGGAAATTGTCGGCAAATTATGAAAGTTAAAGTGTATTTTGCTTTCCCTTCCGACGAAAGACTTTATTACTTTTCTTTGATGATGTCGATAACAATGACAGTGCTTTTTCTTTTTAGGCTTTCCCTTTTTTATTTTTTTATTTTATTTTACATGCTTGTAGAAATATTGCTACAACCATTTCGTGAATGAAATATTGGTTGTGATCAGTTTCCATCTTTAAATAACTGGTTTCCTGTTTGCCCTTGTACGGTTTGTGTTAGAACACCACTACCCACAAAGTATCAGAAGAGTATGTAACAGTAAGTGGTTTTGCAAAGTGTCATCATTTCCTGAAATATGCCTCAGGTTAAGAGGTGATTTATTACAGCAAATCCTGGCCAATCAGGGGTTCATTCAATTGAAGAAATTACCACTTCAATAGGTTTTTTTATTATATCTATTTATGTAGTGTTCTTATCAGTCAAGACGTGCTCTATGTACCGTGCTTTAGAACCCCTTCCCCTTTATCCCCCCCCCCCCCATACTTTCCAACCTCTGCATAATGCACAGCAATGTGCCCGTATGGCCAACTTGCAATCTTGAATACCCATTTCGAAAGAAGGTAGAAAACATCAATTTGATCTCTTGCTTAGATATTCAATGACATTTCAATTTCCTGTCAGGGTGCATTAAAGTTTTCACAACATTTCTAGGAATGTCTGACCTGGTGTGGCATTGCGACCATAAGATCAAATTGACCTCTTGAAGCTTCAAACAGCTTACAGCATCTTGTTGCAAAACATAATCTGGCCTTGTGAAGTGATTAATATCAAACTCAGTCCATTTTGTAAAACAAGGAAGGCTGTAATTTCCTTTCGCTAAAGGGGTAAGTGCCAAAGTAATAAATAGTGTGTGTAATGAGCCTGGCAACGCTGGATTCATTGACCTTTCAAAGTAAAACACTTCAAAGTAAAACTCTTCCACAAACTGATATGTCTATTAATTAATGTACATCTGGACTTATACTCAGCATGCAGAAGCCACATTCTTAATGAGGATGTATACTTTCGAATTGGAATTGAAAGTGAAAGAAGCATCAAATGCAATTTAAACTTGATGGAATATTTGCAGATTTAGTATGTCTTCTAAAGTTTGGTGTTTTTATACTGCACATGTACATGTCATCTGGTTTCTATATGGCAACTGTTATATAAGGAGCCATACAAAGTGGTTTGATCAAGTTTGTGGGATCGTTTTCGCAGGTAAGTGTCTATCAATCACTTCTAGGATTTTAATAAGCTAGTCATAGATGTAATATAATAAAGTCTGTGGTGAAGGTATGTTGTAACATTGTCTCAATCAAGAGTCAAATCAACACTTGTAAGGTTTTTTGCTTCGTGTTTGATTTTTTGGTTGAGAATTGTGTGTTCATGGATTCATCCTTAAATTAACCCGACTGAATTATGCAAATGCCATATTTTGTAATAATTTATGAGTTAATCCAGTTAATGTACTAGTTGTGGTAATCTATATATTAACTTTAAATAATTTTAATTATAACATTAATTTTCCAACATAATTCATTTTTTAGTCATGATAAGTTGTTATATGAAATATGACCAACATGGGTGTGTCCATGAGTATCTTTTATTGCATAGAAATGTTGATGAGGCTGAGGTTTACGCCAGCCATGTATTAGGCGAAAGGCACGTACATGTAGTTTAACGCAGGTTGATGGTTATTCTTTGTTATATCATGGCTGCAAATAGTTCAGGATTAATGTAACCAACATATCCAGAGGGAAGAAGTAAGAGTATATCGCTGGCAATAAAATGTGACATACAGAAAAGAGTTTAGTGGAATTAAAATATGTAATCCATGCCATTTTTTCTTCTTTTTATAACACTGGCCAAATAATAGACTTGTCTTTTGCCTAGAGAATTCCAATTTCTGTTTTGTGTGTACATTTCGTATACAGTTCAAAATGTCAGCGTAATTCTGGTCCTCGCCATATATATATATTTCGTCGACGCTGTGACACAAAGGACTTAATGTGACAATATGCCTTTAAATTTTGCCTGCCAATGCTTTGACTATTTATTTTCATGACTTAGTGAATTACATAAAATTAAAAAGTTTTGCTTGAAGGTTTTTTGTTTGTTACAAAATGTAAATGCATCAGAGCTTAAGAGGTAAATAGAAGGAATTGAACTCAACAGTCGGCTCTCATCACACATGCATGCATGTGACACCAGGAAACATAGCACGTGTACGTAAATGTGTCAGCTGTTGACGTGCGTACTGCGTATGTTGAACATAAAAAAAAGAAAGGCCACTAGTGCACAGAAATATGTTTACCCATGCTAATTTCATGTAACAGTAGATTAATAAAATTCAAGCTCAGCTTGTACAGCTGGCATTGACTTAGTTTCTTGTTAAAAAAAAATTTGTCTTTCATGAAACACATGTATACTATACACGTGTGGTTTCTCGCACGATGGGAAATCCGTCCTGGAGACGGATCCTAGAATCGGTTTTCACAACATGATATCCCAGTTTAGATTTGTTTTTGTGGCTAAAGAGAATTATGTTACCTTAGGAGAATAAGTCTACAGGACACATCATTAACATTTGAATTGATGTCATTTGCGAAAAATAAGAAATCCAATGCTTTAATGTCTTTTTGTGAAGATTTACCAAACGACAGAGGCAACTAAATCATGAGGAAGGCTTCCTCATGATTTAATTTCACATCAAAATGCTTTGTACCATTATAGCCATTGACTTTGATTATTTCAGATTTACTATACTAGTCACAAATGTTTTAATTTGAAAAATCATCTATATACTTGGAGAGTTCACATTATTTATGGTGCCATAAACCTTGATGGGGATGGATGCCAATTATTATTTTTTTGGTTGGGTGTGGGGGGGGGGGGAGGTGAGAGAAGAGGGCATAATAAATTGACAATGCAAACAGAACAAGGCTTATAGTGTATGAAGTAAGTATTTAAGCATGCTATGTATAACATTGAAAATTAAAAACATGATAATTTGAGATTGAAGCGAGCGCAAAGAAATATGAAAAAAAAATTAATGTCAAACTCCAACACATCATATACCTTAGTTCCACATCAGAGTATTGAGAAATTCTTTGAATTTCCAAAATTTCCAATTTTGAATGGCTAGCTATTTTCACAGATTTGAAAAGAAACATGCAAGTTTGGTAGCATTTGTGTCCCTCTGTAAAGATCAACAATAACTTGAATACGTAGGACACATTTATTTGGCAGTGAAGGCTCCTACAACTTTTTTTGGTTATGGCAGTTATTAGATGCTACAGGGGACTACTTTTATCTTTTCTTTTTTTCATTTCCTTTTTGTGCTTGTTACTTTAGATTAATAATTACATAATTTAAATTTTCCTTTACTTGTATAAATTTCTCTATTCTTAGAGAGCCCTATTATATAGATTGTTTAAAATTATAACAGTTTCTCACTCTAATATACCCACAGGGCTCTTGCATGGTTTTTCATACTAACTCAATTTAATGGTAGTTCCAGAAGGTTGTTGACAGGAAAGTTCATGCCGCCGTTTTGCCGCAAGACTGGATTTTATTCTTCAGTGTATGGATTATGTCACATTTAATGAGGATAAGTCTGTAATCTTTGCTGCATGCCTAGTCTTGATGGCTTCTCTCTGCATTTACTCTCCTTCATATGATCTGGCTGTAACAATATTCAAACATATACATACTGATCTGTTTGGAATATAACTTTCAAAGTGTAGTATGATGAAGGGAAGCCTGCTGAAAGTGGTAAATCTTGGCTCTCACAGTTGGCAAGCTTTCATCATGTTGACCAGCTTTCACTTGTCTTCAGAGTTTGGTGTTTTTCAATTATTTTGAAGGGGAC
Source organism: Apostichopus leukothele (assembly GCA_010014835.2). Lineage (NCBI taxonomy): Eukaryota > Metazoa > Echinodermata > Holothuroidea > Aspidochirotida > Stichopodidae > Apostichopus > Apostichopus leukothele. The sequence continues at coordinate 825 of JAAAKB020199417.1, read as the reverse complement.
AGCAATTATATTTGCCTAGCTGTTTCTCGTTCATTGCATATATATAAGGGGAAAGAAATCTATGAGATGGTATTTGCATGGATATAGGTATAAGTGTGTGTGACAGATTGGCTATGAGTACGCCTAGGTATATGTGTGTCTGACAGGTTGGCTATGAGTACGCAATGGTATAAGTGTGTGTGACAGATTGGCTATTCATGAGTACGCCTAGGTATTAGTGTGTCTAACAAGTTGGCTGTGAGTATGCATAGGTATAAGTGTGTCTAACAGGTTGGCTATGAGTACGCCTAGGTATATTTGTGTCTGACAGGTTGGCTATGAGTGCGCCTAGGTATAAGTGTGTCTGATAGGTTGGCTATTAGTACCCCTACGTATAAGTGTGTCTGACAGGTTGGCTATGAGTATGCATAGGTAAGTGTGTCTGACAGGTTGGCCATGAGTACGCCTAGGTACAAGTGTGTCTGACAGGTTGGCTAAGAGTATGCATATATAGGTACAAGTGTGTCTGACAGCCTGTGGCTATGAGAACAGTTTAAACTTCTTGCTCTTAGTGACGACTATAACATGTACTGTAAACTCAGAAGTAATGTTGGGTGACTGCACACTTGCTTTGTAGGCCCAGCATAAAACAAAATAAGTTATTGTTTAGAGCAAGGATGGGCAACCTTTTTGAATTAATGGGCCAGATATAAGGAGTGAAAAATTGACTGGGCCCCACCTAACCAACGACCAGCTGTTGATTTCAAATCTTTGATTCTGAGGACTTTCAAGCAATAGGTGTGTGTACTTAATCTGTATTCACAAAAACATAATGTCAATACAGTA
>JAAAKB020199306.1:0-11732 GCA_010014835.2 Apostichopus leukothele | reverse complement strand
AGGGCTTTGGGTACCTCCCCACCATGGGAAAGGTTCATCTATCATTTGGTAACCCTCGGCGGAGGTGACTTTTAAAAAATGGTGAAAAAATCCCTTGGGGGGGGGGGGATGAGGGTGGCATGGAAGGGGAGGATAATGCATTGCCAATTTTGTAAAACCAAAATGGATTTAGAAGAAAAAAAATCAATTGGACTAAACCGTGAACTCCATTTTGTGTGAAATTGTCACAAATTATCAATATAGCAAGTCTTTTCTGGCCTCATAGCATTTTCCCTCTTTGACCTGTTATTCTCAAATCCCAATTTCTTTTATAACATCTAGGGAACTATTTCCTCCAGTAAAGTAGTTTTGTACAAAAATACATTTAGCAATTTATATACAATTGTGGGCTATATACCCGCCCATCACCATTTAAGTGAATCCTATATTTTAATACCCATTATGAACGCGCATATATATTTTAATCTAAATTCGATGCATGACACCATAACCCAAATAGACCTGCTCTCCTTGTGTTGTATATTTAATTCCATTTTTTTTTCCTCCCTTCAATTTATCCATTATTTTTTTAATATATTCATTTCCTCTCTTTTTCATTTTAATATTTGAAAAGATATTCAAGATATAGTTCACCAAAATTATTATTATTTTAACTTCTTTCCCCAATTAAGTCTTGTTTTTCCTCCCTTTTAATTTTTAACAGTACTGTCCCGGTGGAGAGCTCTTCGATTACATCGTAGCCAAAGACAGACTTCAAGAGGAAGAGGCCAGGATGTTTTTCCGACAGATAGTCGCAGCCGTGGCTTACATCCACCACAAAGGTTACGCCCACCGAGATCTCAAACCAGTAAGCCTTAAATCATGCCTCAGACCAATACCATGGCCTAAAAAAGAAAAATTTAGTTGATGGAATAAAAGGAAGATATATACACCTAAAGAAAGGGGGGGCAGGACAAAAAGAATTAATTGGTGGGGAATGAAATTAACTCACGTCCTCTGCTAAAATAGACTGTTAAAGCTGTTCAACCCTGTACTGGAATCCCTGATGCTCACACAAGAAGGTTATTTATTCAAAATTAGGCAACATGTGCTTAATTAATAGTTAAAATGATGCATTGTGGTTTGTATACAGGAACATGGACGAAAAACATGATACCAGTGGAGCTTGAAACTTCCCACTGTGATATGTTGTGTACAGTACTAGGGATATTTCCCCCCCCCCCCCCCTCCACTCTTTTTTTTGCCCCATTATTAATCCTTATTTCCTTTTTTTAAATACCACTGATTTAAATAGAGTGGAATGTTTCAAGTTTGAAGACTGTTTGTTTACCTTTTCTTGTTTTAACTTTGCAGGAAAATTTACTCCTAGATGACGACCAAAGTTTAAAACTCATCGACTTCGGGTTAGCCGCAAAGCCAAAGGTAAGTTTGGGTGTCGCTTTCATCAGCCATCGATTTTGTTTTTCACACATGCGTGCATTATTTGCTGTGTTTTGTTTACTAGGTCACGAAAGAAAGTGCAGGATTTGGTAGTTTATAAGGGAAGGGAAGGGAAGGGAAGGGAGGGGGTGGGGTGGGGGTTGGTAGACTGTCAGATTAAAAAGATAGAAAGGATTTTAAAGATTAATTTTTGGTGGTGTGGTAGTTTCTACTCCGAGGTGCAAAGTGTTTCATTCCATCACAGACCATTGGTGTGTTGCAGAAATATTTTAGTTAGCTACAGTAATATGTCTACATGCAGCCCTTGATGAGAAAATTTAGCAAGCCACAGAACAAAATTGGTCACCTTTGGTCACTGAAAATCAATGCGAGTGAAAAGTTTTTGACCTTTAAGAACCTTGAAGAAGTCATTTTTGGGGAATATTTTTCAGCAAATTTTGAAGTTTGTGGGGGAAATATAGATATGACCTTTAAAGAAAAGAAGAAAAAAAGACGCTTTTTTCTTATTTTGATCAAATAAATAATAATTTTGATAAATAAATGAAATTGATAAATATCTACGACCTGGCAATACCCACGAAAAACGTCACCGTTTGTTAACATCATCGGGCAACTTGAATTTCTACTCTATGCTACTCTAAACATCAACCTAGGGGATCAAAATTCAATTATACAATTCTTGGCAATCTAACTATATTTAAAAGTCCCATCGCCCGCAAACAACAACCCTTGGCCTATTGCTCGTTGCCGCTAAAAGCGCCATTCGTCGTAAAAGGCCGAGGCTGCGACTGTCAGAGCTGTCTCGCTAATCAAATTCCTCCGCTAATTGAATGGAATCGAGAAATTGGTCGATTCTTCACCCACGAGTATGCCAGTTAAAACGAAGCAATTCAATAAACAATGGCCTGGCTCTGCCATTTGCGGCAGTATGCGTGGACATTACAATAGATTGAAAGGCTCTCAATATGTCCCCTTTCGGTAGATAAAATCAAAATCTGCTGTCTGTTTCCGAGAAAGATGAGGTAACAAATGCCTCCCCCCCCAAAACACACAGGTAACATCCAGGGTTTCTTTTATTTTGGTTTTCAATCTTTTATTTATTATTCTCTCGCTCTCTCACATTTGGAATCAATTATCGTGGCTAGTGAAAGTTTTGACGTCAAACAGTTAGATTTCTCGCATTTCATTTGTAACTTTTGAGAGGCAGGACGGCATTTCTGGTACCTCGGGGTAAAACAAGTGATCCATGGAAAAGGAACTTATTCAAAATAAACGTAGACTCGCAAGGAAATCGGAGATGACAAAAGTGTTTCTTTTGTAACGATTCTCGGTAATTTCAGCTGCGGTACACGCCAAAAAACGTCATTCTTAGAGGGGGGGGGCTTCTTGATGAGCAAGAGAGCAAGGGAGTGCCCTCACAGTCGTCCATAGATTGTGAATTAACCTTTTGAGTATTGAGACAAGCCTGGTCAAAACAAGTTCTTCTATACAAAATTTTAACAACAAATTTTTTTTTTAAAACGGTACAGGGAATTCTTCTTTTTTTTTTTTTGTGATTGCAATGTCTGAAAAGTTTTCATTTATACAACCTGGGCATAACCCGTGTACAATATTTTCAGGTTTGGACTATAATATCAGAATGTAGAAGATAATGATATTAATAATATATTCTCGTGGCTGTAGTCGATTGCCTATTAAACGAACATACTGGACGGAAAACAATCTGCATTTTTATAGCATCAAAACCATTGTGTATGGTGAAAGACTTTCATTTTTTTTTTTTTTTTTCATTTTTTTTTTCATATTTGGTGATAATGTTTTGTTAGCGCATAAACAGATGTCAGTTTTTTCACTGTTTACTTTCCGACTGACGTACACAGTGTCATCGTTGTTGTTTATCTTTCAGTTTTGTTATTTTCCAGTTTTCATTCTCTTTCTCATAGCATTTTGTGTATTGGCAAAGATTTTACAATTTTAATTCAAATTTTGGTGGTAACCTTTTTTTTTTTCTTTTTTTTTTCCAGGGTGGGATGAAAGAACAGTTGGAAACCTGTTGTGGGAGTCCAGCATATGCAGCACCAGAGCTTGTTTCGGGAAGGTCTTACATTGGTTCAGAGGTGAGAGATTCCTTCAGCGAAATTTTGTAAAAGTCAAATTTTTGACATAAAAAATTTACACCCACCACTTTTGTTCTCACCATGCATGAGCTAATAGAACCGACTAAGACAACTGTGGATAATACGCACATAGAACATATGAACAGTGTGTCACCAAATATACCCTTAAATTTTATAATCCCGTCGTAATTTTTTAGAGTAATAATACAAGGGAGAAAGCGTGATATAATAATATAGATAAGATAAATGTGTAAAGAATAACAGACCATGCAGTCTGTTGTAAGTCGTGGCTTTTTTGTAGAGATTACATATCAACTCACTACATGACATCAGCGTGGGTGATTTGAAATCAGATTATAAGTGAGAATATTACATTTAATGCTTACACAATATACGCACAATATACGCAAGAAGGAATTCAATGATATTAGAAACATTTGATCAGATTTTATAGACCCTCTCACCTCAACCAACTTATTTCAGTGACCTATGAAATGTCCTGTTATCATGGGAGGCCTTTATTAACTGGTTTCATCGTGGTATGCAACAAACCCATTCAAGAAACCATGTAAACATGTCTCATTGGTCTAGCATCTTCACCAAATTGCAAAATAAAGAGATTCAGATATTCCGGAAATTTACTTCCACGAACGAAAGTACTCGGTGCCCACCTTAGCGTGGTCTCTTTCAACCATGTCCAAAAGAACCTGAAGGGGTAATTCTGTAGATCCTGTTGACTGTAGGAAGATGGCCGCTGCAGCGAGCAGCAAGTGTGCAGGAATCTTTAAGCTATTCTTGGGATACAAGGTCAGATTATCTCTCGTTGAACTCAACCAGACATCGATCTTTGATGGATCTTTAAACGAATCCAGTAACTGGTGAAGGTAATGCAGTGTGCAATGATGAGGAAGACATGAACAACCAGATTCCCTCCTCTCCTGAATAAATGATGTACAAAAAGTACAAAGGTAAAAATATCGAGGTTTCAAAATAACATGCATATCATAATTCGATTAGCTTAAATGAGGGTAACTGGCCAATCAGGAATATAAACATAAATGGAGATCTTTTAGCACTGTTTCTGAAACCTTGATGAACTTAACAAATGACAATGTTTATGATGTGTTCTAAAGTTTGAGTTAGTAAAAATGCTGCACAATTAAAAAAGAGGCACATTTGTTGCAACATCATATTTCAGTGGCTCTTTATGTCCCTTAAGGACCACCGTACCGTACCATTCAGTGGTAAACAGCTGTGGTAAATCCATTCCTTTAAGTAAATAAGTTTCTATTTTCAGTCAGAAATGGAAGTTCATGCTTTATAGATGCATCAAGCCAAACAAACTTATTAATTAACATTTTGAAATGTGACTCAACAGTGAAAACTCCATTCAGTGCTGGTGACATTTCCAATGAATTCACAAACTGGACATTTGCCCTTTAGAAACTCAAAGTTCAGTTTGCTTTGAATTATATGTGTAAGCCTAAAACACCAATACAGTAAGATCTTTTAAAGAACCATGCAAACACAATAGGAAAACATTTGTAGTCTCAAACATGCACAATAAATTTCTCAAGTTACAAGTTTTCCTTGACACCCCAACAACACACATAAAACACTGATGTAATCTCTTGATATATGCATTTTCTTACATTTTGAAGACAAATATGGATATAAATATTTTCTTGTCCAGACTCACTTGATCATTGCTTTCATCTTTGCAATCTGCCACACTGTCCAGTTTTGATATTTTATATATTATCTGTGAAGCTTTCCTCTGATTGGATACTAACAGCTTTGTATCCATGGTAACTGAGCTCTGCTGACTGGACAAGGTTTGAAGAAGTGGCAAGACTGTTGCAACTATTACTAAACTTGACCCTGATTGCTTGGACAGCATGTCATCCACTGGAGTAAACAAAATGCATAAACTAGCAAATATAACAACTGATAAATTTGTGTAAAAGTAAGTTGGCCCGACGTTTCGATCCTAGCAGGATCTTCTTCAAAGGCTAAATGACAAGTAATAGTAACAGAAGGGACAAAAACACGCACAGAATACAGACAGTCACACACATAAATTTAGTGAACTATGTGCAATTAGGATTATAAATTCCACTTTTACAGAGCAGCAAACAGTATGTAATTAGGGAGAAGGAATTGTGGAGGATTTTGAAATCTCTTGGACAGGTTCATGTCAGTAGAACTTCTGAGGACATGAGAAAATACCAGAGAGTTATGGAAGCAGAAACTGACAAGAGAAACATCTGTGAAAAAAAACGTTTTCCAAAACATTGTAGGCCTATATCAGGAGGACTGTTGATATTTCTTTAGAAAAGCTACTGGCATGATGAAAGAATGAAAAGTCTGTGACTCTACGGCACGCTCAAAGCCTAATATTAGGTTGTAAATACAAAGTTCCTTCTTGTACTTCTTCCCTGCAGATTCAGCCATGTTTGTAACACAGCATTCTGTGTTAAATGTTCTTCTCACCCTGTATGGTGCCACTAGCTGTTAATTAACCCCACAAGCTTATATCTTAAAACAAATTCAGCCCAGATGTTTATATGCAAGGTAGGCTTATGACTGCTGCTATGAAAATGTGATACAGGGTCTTGATTTTGGACTAATGTTTATTTTGAAAATTTAAGTGACTCTAGTAAGATTTTACAAATGTTTACTGACATTACAACGAGTAGCAAGTTTAATGACGAGTGTCTCAAATGGAGGGAGGGGTTGCACCACAAACACATCCAGTATGAACATTCTTTAACAAACCTAGTTGAAATTCCCCCCAGTTGAAATTGCGTCAATTTTAATTTATTTTATGTATATTCAAAATCACTGTTCAAGAGTATTTTAATGGACTGAGTTAGGCAGGCTAGGCACTGAACTCTTATGGAAGGGCCATGGACAAATGAAGGATTTCATATACTGTAGGAGGGGTGTGTCCCTTTGTCATTGAAGGCAACTCACATTCAAGGGGATCTTAGGGTCCTCAAACTGAAAACAATGAAACTTAAGATGTCAAATGCTGCATTCTGAGGTATATTTAGACTATAAATTAGGTCTTTAACTAGTTCTTAATGTAAGATTATGCTTATAAATACACATGAATTTTTGTATGAGGTTGAAAAGGGGGTGTACACCAGTAGCAGTAGTATAATTCTGCCCCAGCTGAGTCTAAGAGTCTCCTCTGATTGAACCATATCCCCTAATGGGGGGGGGGGGCCTTCCCCTTCACAGACCACTGACTGTGGTTCAATAAAAATAATCATACACATAGCTAGCAAATGTAACATTTTAAAACGACTTGTAAAGGATGAAACAGATTTTAACATTATTTTTTTTAAATCCAGTTGCCTGATGGAAGTAAATTGAATAAACTCACATAGCTTCAGAAGGATAGACTGCTCGCGTAGATTGCATCTACCGAGTAAGAGACAGCCAACATCCAGTAACGCTGTATCTGGGAGGAGGGTAATATCATGAGATGCCAATTTACTGATAAGGGTCAACACTGACAGCATTCCTTCCCCTGTTGTTGATAGTTGGTGAGCAATTGAAAATATGTTAAGAGCAATGTTCTCCAACAGAAGATGGTGGTTTGGACCTATCTGTGATGTGAGTAGGAAGGCAGCTGTCATATCTAGAAGCATGAATGACTCATGGAGAGCCATCTTTGTTTTTACCTGTCAAATGAAAGAGACAAACTTTAGGTAAGGTTCCAACTTGCACTACTTGGATGGAAAAAAGCTCACAAAATACCGATGAAATCGGTGTAATCATATTTCGATACATCTCCTTTCCAAGTAAAGACCAAATAAAAAAAAATGAAAAAAGTATAAACACTTTGAAGACAATTTTTTTTTTCTCCTTTTGCTGTGCAACACAAATGTTTGCTTCAAGTGAACTTTTAAGACAAACTTAATCCGCATCAAATGTTAACATCTCAAAGAGAGCATGACTAAAAAGAAAGCCACTTTCACCAGGATTCTTGTATTTGCATTTCTCAAAAATAAATAAAACTTGGAACGATTCCCTCAAGAGGGACTTGTGACATTTAGTTACAAGGCAAACTAAACATTGCATTGGGTGCATACTTAACATTAAATGCATTTGTAAAAGTATGTCGTACATCTACCTCAATGATATGATTAGTTTGTCATGTTTTACACATTATAACTCTATACATTCCATATACATTCCCAATAGTGAATTTGGAAGAATCATTTTCATTCAAGTGGATAAGTTGAAAAACAGCAGAGTCGATTAAGCAGATAATCAGGCAGCTGAGTCTCGGGAAATCAGCATCTCACGTGTAAACAAAGATGTCATAGAGTGTCATAAAGTACCTTGGGTAGGTGTGACTACATTAATGAAGTACCACACATAGTAACATAATCTTGCTACAGTAACTACCCAGGCTGTGTATGCATACTGTTAATCCCGTTAACTTAGGACCGGGTGAACAGGAAAATATAAACCAAAGAAATAATATTTGTGTGACATTCGAGTATTGAGCATTTCACCTGGAGTCATTCCTTCTGAACTGTTTAACAGTGTAGTTTACGAAATTCTTAGACGATAACAAATAATAAATAAAAAACAGGACTAAGAACTTGTTTTACCTGAAGACATGGAAAGCATTCCGTCAGTAAGAATGACATAACAGTTTCCAATATTTCTGTTTTTTCTTTGCAGAGGGAAATTAAGATTGAGACGAGAGAAGATTTCGTATGACCAGTCTGACTGGCTGACTGAGGATCCAATAAAATGTACATGAAAAATGGTCTCATCATATCCCACAATGGCTGCCAATGTCTGCAAAATGATGAAAAAAAAGGGTGCATTTCTTACGTTTTTAACCAAACAAACATTCCTGCTGCTTATTTTGAGTAAAAGAACGTTTTTTTCCTATCATAATAAAACATTACATGCTATTATGAAGTGACTAATTAGACTTTGAGATAGGGCACGGAAAATATCAGGAATATTCCATTCTACTTTTTCCATTTATGTTAATATCAATAATCAAAAGATATTAAATAAATTATCACAATTGTTATCATGTTTAAGCTACTATATGTATTAAGCACCTAGTATATATGTGCTAACAGTAGAATAACACTGAAGATACAATCTTTCCTCTTCTTTTATAGCAAATGTAGCTTCCTATTGCTACCATTGTTTTGAACACATCAACTTTTTTGGTCTTGCCTTTTTCTATTTTCAAATTAAATTTGTCTTTGCACCTTTCAAACTAGCAACCCCCCCCCCCTTCCTTTCATTCCATCTAAAAGTCACACAAACATGCAACCTTCCTCGTTCTCATCTGGCAAATAAATCAAATACACTACATCTAATGACGTTACTGTACTTGCACGAGCAGGAGCACTGACAATCGCTTCTTACTTTAAATCAGCTGATGATAAAATTCGGGACACTTCTTGGAAGATATCAGGCCACAAGTTAGCTTTGCTGACATACATTGAAATGAATGGATGTGGAGGTGACCTGGTCAAAGAGAAGAGATGCATATTACTCTTAGAATCTATACAAAATTTAGTACACTTTCCAGCAGGTCTGTTGGGATCATTTTACTCACCTGAGGAGTAAATAATCATTTCCAACACCTACTGCAGACCAATTCCGCTAAAGTGTTCTCTATATTATCTTTTTGTCGGCCTGGAACGTTTTATGTGCAGAGCCAAACTACAGTACTCCAAGTTACTTCACTTTAGAAGCTCTGAGACTCAAATCATGACTGGTTACAACACTGTAGCGTACACAGTTATATACTGCATTTAGTGTCCCGGACATTAGCTTTTACAATGGTAAGTTTATGTCATATTTTAAGTCAACATATTATTGTACGTGAAAGGAAAAGAATTTTGACCAAAAAGTCTCTAGTATAAGCCCGACATGCTGACATCACAACTGATGGGAAAAGGATATAAGTGGCAAGTACTTCTATTGACAATTCAAACAAGACAGGTATCTTGAAAAAACAAACGTTAAAATGTATTCATGAATGGCGAAAATATGACCTGCAGGTTTTAATTCTAACACTTTTACCCAAAGTCAATATTCACTAACAATCTTAGTTGAAACCTATTTGCTAGTACTTAGCTAAATCTAACAATGATATTCTGTGATGATTAGAAAGTTACGTTTACCTCATGGAGTAAAAAACCGCACCCCTGTCATCTGCTGGTAGTTGTTGTACAAGAGATGCCTGAAGAACTAAGAGATCGGCGACGCCTTCTACCAACCCTCCGCCATATTTAGCGGTCGGGATGAAACTCACAAGTTTATTCAGTGCAAACCTGAAATCAAGGAGGCCATTCTTGACGAGGGCCACTACCGATTGACAACAGACGTAGGATGCTTCTTGGTTATTTCCTTGGATGACTTCAAAGAGCACATTCAACTCTAAAATCTGAAAAAGGCAGACAAAAATATGCTTATTTGCATTGAATTTTGATTTCTTGATTCACAACTGAAATCTATAGCCATAAATTGTGTTGTACGGGCAGTTGATTTTAACGTGATGGTCATTATGACTCATAAACAAAGAATCCCTACTTATTCGAATAAGTAGGGATTCTTTGTTTATGAGTCATAATGACCATCACGTTAAAATGTTTGTTACTTACTCCTTTATGCTTTGTCTAGATCTTATCTATTGTTTACAATCAATATGACCTTCGTCAAAACAGCTCTGTCTTTAACACTAGCACAGTAAAGGGCAGGGGGAGGGGTTTAGGGGTTGTGTTGAACAAAATCATCCTTGTTTGGGAGGGGTAAGGAGTATGAGATACGAAACGGTTAAAAAGATAATCTACAGTAGTCCCTTGATCTGCAAAATTGAATTAGTGAATAAATAATTCTGGCCATAGATGTTCATATTCATATATATACATCTTAGAAATATCTCTGCAATATATATGTAACTTGCTCTCCAATGCTAGGTTTTACAACCTAAAACAGCTGGAATTAATGATATCTGTCAAATCAACAATAAATCAACATTGTCCTTAAAAAGACATTCGGTTTTAGCTACACCCACAATATATTGATGAGTTTACCCCACTCAATGAGACCTTACCTGTTTTGTTTTATCATCAATGGGCAAGGACAAGGTTTTAAGCTCCTTAGAATTAGTTATCTGTGCATACAGTTTATTCGCAGCAGCAAGTTGGACATCTCTGCTGGGGAACTGCAACCTCTTCTGAAGATCTTCCATCTTTTATTAAAAACAACTTTCCAAAGTTGAACTGAAAGGACATTATAAACAGTGCAATCTTAATGTTAACATTTTTTTTTAAATCTTTTTCACTTTTTTGACAATCGCATTGTCAATTTATACATACAATGATCTTGAAATGTTTTCAAACTTGTTTTCCTTCATTTCTTACAGATAACACATAACATTACTGGTGCATTATGAAAGACCAGCAAAAAAATAAATAAAGAGGGCGGAAGGAGATATGGAGCAAATACTTGAGCACCTCGACAGTTGTAGGAAATTTGTGTGTCTACAACTAAACGTCAAGAGATCAAGTCGCTGACAAACCTTGTGATCACAATTTTCTCCAAATTCTGTTCTAATTTCCTATAAAATTTTGTTCTTCAGTTGAGTGTAGTGTAGTCCCCGTTCATTGGGCACTGCCACCTCCTGTTCTTTCCTATTAGTGTTTAAATTGTTTTTCTGCAATGTTTCCAGAGGATAAGTTCAATTTCTGCCTCATTTATTTGGGGAAGTAGTTAAGGAATGATCATCTTGTAAGTATCACAGATGATGCTATTATAACTCTCCACATAAAATGCACAACTTTCCAAGGTTATAACACTTGCAATGAAACAATGTTGTTTCTCCTGTTTCAAGTGTGTTAGAAAGTAGCTTGTAACGAAATAACAAACTGAGGTCAAATATGTGTATTATAATGTCACTGATATTTGGTATATTACTTTGTGCAGCTCAATGTGACTGGACCTGGCTGACTTAAAAAAAGGGTGTGGCTCACCGTAAGTTATATCGCGATATCCAGGGGCGGCGATTTGTTTCAAATATTGGGGGGGGGGGACATTTGCTTGGTCGCAGGATTTTATAACCCGGGGGGGCGCAAATTTCTATCCCAGCGGAGCGCCACCATTGGTTGGCGCGCAGAG
>JAAAKB020198866.1:0-11739 GCA_010014835.2 Apostichopus leukothele | reverse complement strand
AGTCTATAAGCCTTCATGGCTTCTTTCGCGAGTTCCTGCTTGCGGGAAGATCACATATACATACATACATACATACATACATACTATCTGTGCTAATAGAAGCGAAATATTTTTTTTTACAATCTGCGCTAATAGATACGAGATATTTTCTTTACAATCTGTGCTAATAGATGCGAAGTAGTTTCTGCTCGATTAGCCAGTTCATGTAGGCTAGTTTGGAGCAAACACCTCACTCTTAGCAGAAGAAAAGTGCTATAAGGAGTCAAGAAATTTATTGTACTGTGTCTTATATTGATCGGATAGCCTCTATTCGAATACGCCAAATTGTACACTGCTTTTGTAGGTGACATTAGCGGTTTTCGAGATATTTTGATTTAAACAAGTTTACGACAAAACATAATAGCCTACTAGGTACACAATAGGAAACATCCAAGAAATGATATCGAACAATTTTTGTTTGAATGCTTAACTATCAAACGTTTTGCCGGGGCCCCAGTAACCGTCAACCATTAGCCCATGGAGGTAATACGTCCATGCTTAGTCAAGTTGCCTATCTCTTATTTAGATACATTTTCCTATGATTTTTAATTATTTTTTTTATCATTGAGTCCTTGCTGGGCATTTCTATGACCATGCGGAGCCCTTTCTTCTCAGTACCAAACTTAACGAAGTTCGAAGACAATAAAAATGTCGATATTCAACGGGCAGTGCTTGTCTAAATTGTTTCAGTGCACACTGTACAGCACGGGAGTGTATGGCAAGCCTAATGTACAATAATTCTAAAAACTGCAAACCAAGTTTATCAAAAAACTGAGCAAAATTTTCAAACCGAGAAAAACACAGTCGATAAACTGAGTCTATAGGCGATAAATGAGTTTTTCTAATTATTGCACGTTAGGGGCGAAAAAGTGTGTTTTTCGCTCGAAAGTACAATTTATTAGTCGATAAACTGAGTTTTTTGAACGAAAATCTGAGTTTATCAGCGAGAAACTGAGTCTTTTGAATTATTGCACACCAGGCTTTCCATAAGGGTATGAAAACTTCGAGTGCGTCAAAGAACTTTCCTGGAAGACTGAGTTTGCACACTGCACTTTTCGGAATTTGCTTTCGATATGAATAATGTTGACGTCATACTCTAATAATGATGCAACACGAGACAGCAATATGTCAATGGGGCGGTAAATGGAAATACTACGTGAGTTTGCAGTACTATGTGCTGGTATAATATATATATGTATAGCCTAGCCTACGTCACAACACACTTGAATATCACACATACTGAAATGAATAACGAATAAACAACGTGAACAACTATCTCTTCGAAAATGGAGCAAGCTTTCAGTGAATATAATATGGAATGTCTATCAGAATCTTCTATCGAATACGAATCATTTTCTTCTCAATCAACATTGAACATTTTGTCCATCGTTGCCGGAAAATTTATTGGAAACTATAATCAAGATATTTGCCATATTGTTCCTTGGCCGCCTTATCGCCATTATTGTTCTAAGCCTAGGCTCACACATGATATCGTACTCTGTGAAACACGTTCGGTTGGAGCAGCTGTTTGTTGATGAATTGGAACAGTTTGGACAGCATGCGTGTATCAAAGAAGTTTTGAAACGTGCTTAAATATTTTGCAATAAAAGCGTCGCACACTGCTTTTTAATGAAAAGTTATTCAAAAAACTCATAATTCAGCGAAGTTAAAACATAACAGTTACATTAACTCAAATTAACAAAAGTAATGTTGTTTGGATGATAGTAGTAACTTGGTACTGTAGTACAGATAGCACTGTATCAGTGTAGGACATACTATTACTAGTTGGGGAATATTAATGGCAGGTCTGGATTAACCTAGTCATCAAACTATTGTTATATCAATAAGGAATATTAATAATACTTAAACATGGTGAACAGTCGGGATTCATTTTCGTTTAGCACTGTAAGCCTGCTGATGTCGAAAATAGTATAACGTTACATTAGTTCAACAGCTTTCTTATACCATCGTATTACATGGTAACTTAACAGATCCCTTTAACAGGAAAAAGATATATTGGCTAATCTGTTGTCATAATTAGACAAGAAAGATGGCTTCAGAACTACTACATCGTACAGACAATTTTAATGTGGCAACTTGGTACAGAAATCCTCCACCTGAACATTTTCAGCCATCTGGTTGGTCTAATGTGCAATCAAATTTGGGAAAGACGCCAGATTGGATGAGTAAAAGACCACACTTTCTGAGACTTGATAGCACCGGTGAAAGTGCCGATAGTTCTCCCGAGCCGGAAGAATCTTTGCATGCGTGTCAGAAAAATAGAGAGACAAATTGGGACACCGGTAAAAGAATTCATGCTAACAATAACAGCGTGAATCGAGAAGTAGCTGCTAAAAGCAGAAGGACTACAAACTTGTGCCAATTTCAGGGCAATAACATGTTTCATTCCAAAGAAAGCCTTAGTGCAGTAGAACTGGATCTTTTGGCTTCAAAGTTTAATTCCTTTTCAACCAATCAGAATCCCAACATACCGGTCGATACAAACTCTCAAGTTAATATGTCCCAGTGCTATATGTACAACAATCAGGACAGAGGTCCACTGGGGCCTCATGTCCCACATGGAGGTGCCGGCTACCAACCACAGCATGTGAGACCTGTTCAAAATTCAGGTCCTGTCCTCGGTCCACCGAATGAGTCTCAACAACAAGCTCATAATGAGGCAGCCCTTAGCTTCATCAACATGTCAGTTTTCACGCCTAATTTCATTCACCAACCCTGCCAAAGGTGGCGACAACATGGACCATTCCCGAACCGACCACCAGTGATACCACCACCAATGGGATTCGTGAACACACCATTTTATAATATGCCACCTGGCCACGTTCCTCCGCCTAACTTTAACTTTGTACCCCAGAGAGCGCCGTTTACCCCATTCAGGTTCCCTCAGCAAATTCCACACGTCCATGTTAATGAACCGAAGCATCCTAACGTTTCAAATAGGAAGAAAACCTCAAACAGAGAAAGGAACCATCCGAGAATGTTTACCAAAATTCTCCAACGCCCTCCACAGAAGGAGACAACCGAAAAGAATAGCAACGTTGATCGTGTTCCCGTAGAAAGCCGTCATCACTCGGCCGTCGCTGGAAAATCATCTTGTGATGTCCGGGTCAAGTCTTCAGATGTGAAGGCAAAGAAAGAAAAAACATCTAAAAATGTCAAATTTAGCAAGTGCTCTTCACTCAATGGAACTGCCAATGTGGAAATTGTTAGTAAATGTAGTGATTCCAGTGAAACTGTTATTCCAGGTAGCTCTGCGAATAAGCAGGAAGTTGGAAAGGTCAAATCTGATGGGAATAAACAGCGACATTCAACCATAGAATTTATGCTGAGCAGTCTGAAATCTGTTGATCGTTTGAGCGACAGTGACTTTGTGGACTGCGATTGGGATACTGTAGACAACTCTGTCGAGCACACCTGGGATGAATACTTCTTGAGTAACGACCCTTTCCATCCTCTTACTGGGTGGCTTTGTGAGCAAGGATGTCCCGACCCCAAAAAGACGGAGAATGGAGGTAAGGTTACCGCATCGTCCTCACCCATAGCATCATCATCATCATCATCGCAATGGTCTCACAGGAGTCAAGACTTTGATTCTGGAACAGAGTCCGGGTCCGAGGGGGAGACAAATTCTGACAGTGAAGGTGACTGGGAGGAGGAACGAGAGAATGTGCAGACGTCTCCATCTGATCAACTTCAGAGTGATAAAGTTCCCTCGAAAAAAGCGGTGAGCAATAAAGCTGATAGCTGCAAGACCAGGGCCGAGCAGAGCGTTCAGGAAATTGCGAAGAAAGATGGAGAAGACACTGCCAGAAGACAAAAGTGTCTCCATCCTTCCATCAGTTACGTCCTGGGAGGATACAACGCCGCATCTGACGAAGATGACTCTGATGATGAGAGTGACGACTGGGATAGCTTTGATGACTCGGATGAGGAGCCCGTCAGCAGCGACTCATCCAAGAGAGACCAGAGTAATAATCTCTACCAGTTTTCCAACAATCGATTCCCTCCTCTCTCGTATTTTCGACGTGATCCTCGTTCGACGCCGGAAGTGAAGACCAGCCCTAGCGTCCCATCTTGCGGTCCTATCTTCAAACCCAAAGCCAGAACTGTACTCATCTCTCAGAGAATTATCTGCCAAGTTTCTGACCGGCCTGTGTCTATGATCGTGCCTTTGGAACAGAACGGCCGTATGAGCCAAAACTCGATGCCGACAATCCAAGTATCGGGACAGTCGCCTCAAAAAGTCCGTTTCCCAACGAGCTGCCTGAAGTCTGTTTGTGCCAGAGGAACTAAAAGCTCCAAAAAGGTACAGTAGTATTAAAGAATGACTTTGGGCAGAACTTACCTTTAGATATGTCATATTTTAATACAATAGAAATTGTGAGAGCCTAACTGCACAGGAAATGTCAAATAAAGTTCATGAATTGAGCAGAAGGAATATTTAAAGAAATGCTAGATACCAACTTAGAAGTTCACCCAAGAATCATTGAAATACATCCAAGAATGACATGTGTAATTTCTGTAAAACCACAAGTTTAAATTTTTTAGTGAGCAAAGGGGGGGGGGGTGTACCTTAATTACACAAACAAATTTGAACAATTTTACTAATGTCTCCATAAAGTAAAATGCAGCAGTTGGATGTTTTACATTTTGCAGTTTTACAACAAATAATGTGACTGCTATCACATTAAGATACTGTATGTATGAAAGCCTTGAAAGCACAACATATATTTTTAGACCACTTGCAGATTTAGTGTCACGAAGCTTTTGAAAGTTTCACAAAAAGACCAAACTATGCTGGTACTCTGCAAAGCCAATATCAAGATGGTAGATTTGACCTTCAGTGGTGAACAGACTACACAATACTGTCACTTTCTCATATGCCTATGGGTAACACAGAGCTATTTTACAATTAGTCACAGTACTTTGGATTTTCAAACAATGAGAAGTTGTTGGAAATTCACTAGATCATCATTACTTGTACAGTACCGTCATGTATCACCCCTAACGACTTGGTTATTAAAGTACTTGATAGGGTGTGTGTCATTGTACATTACTACATTTCAACAAGTGCTGGTTGGCTGGGATATGGTTATGGTTTTGTAACTACTGTACACAAGTATATTTACAGTAACCAGCTGCATTGCAGTACATACAGTATGTCAGTTTAAGTTCAAATTAAGCTACACTGCAGTACACTGTACCGTTCTGTAGTGCCTACTGTATGTACAGTACTCTTCATTGTATGACAAAGTACCAGCATTCCTTGTCTTTGACCTTGGTTGCCGATAATATCTGGCAAAGACAGGCAATAATATTCCATCAAGTGAGAAAATCAGTTCTTCTTGAACTCTGCTTTCTGCATTGACACAGCTATATTTCCTCTTTCACTTGCCAAAAAATTTACCTTTTGATATTCCTGTGGTATTGCAATAGTCAACAGTCAATAGTCAACAGTCAATAGTATCACAAATGCTGTAATTCAGGGTTGCTTAACTGTACATGGTGAAACTACTGTACTGTACTTGTGCAATGTGTGAGTAATATCTATGACTAAATGGGGAAGAAAAGTCACCCGTAGGATGAACTTTAAAAGGAAGTTAGGAATGGGAACGTGTGGTCGTGAGGAAGTGAGCTCGCAGACTTGCCAACGTTGCTGTGACAGCTAGATTACAAATGTGCTGAAAGGTTAAAATATTATTAAAAAAATAGAAATATTGCTGAAATATCCATTCAGAATTGCATGAATAGTTACATTAATGTCAAGTTATTCAGTTGCATACACAGAACATGCTCTGAGTGCATTCTACTGTATTCACATTATAACATTGAGCCTTATACACTGAATGTTACCACTGTACTTCCTCCATGCAGTTAATACAGGTCGCTTTAATAGCCAGTCTGTGTTATACCTACTGTACAGTACCACTGTATGCTGAGTGCAATTAACCAGGTCAACCTTATAGTTCTCCTAGCAAGGAGTGACATGGCGCTAATGACACAATAAAGCATGTATTATCATTAGTTATTTCATCACCCGTTCAAAGGTTGTATGATAACAGAGTAGTTACCAACCTACCGCTAAAAGTTAAGTCAACCATATCAAGTTTGTACACCACACACCCACTCATTATATATGTTCATTGTATAAAACACTACAGTATAACAGGTGTACAGTATTCTATTGTAAGTAGGAAATTATGCAAATGAAGTGTTTTTTTAGTTTCCATGAGAGATTCTTGAAGTTGAACATGTGTACAGTAATACACTGTTGGCCCAAGATAATGATAAGATGATTTTAGAGGGTGTACACTGTACAGTAATACTTCAAATACTGGTCCAGTAGTGAAGTATTGCTAAAAAGAATATATGCTGTCGGCATGCTAAAATTGCTGACAAATTTATAAACATGCAACATGTTTTATGCACAAAATTATGTTGCACTACTGTACCTCATTTTTTAAGCTGTGAACATCAAATCTGCAGTAAGTGATATTTCCATGGCCTGTATCGAATGCATCAATAGTGCAGTACTTACAGGAAATTTTTGTTAACATGCACTGTACTGTATCCATGCATCTAACACAATAATAATAAATACCACATATTAAAGTGCTGTTATCATGAAATAAAACATGCTCAAGAGCACTGTACAAAAGAACCAATACCTGGAATATAAAATTACCAAACTTAAGAAAACCTAAAAGTAATAACAACAGCAGTAAAAGTAAAAAAAAATGATATAAGACAGGGTAATAAACCACAATAAAGAACATAAAAATATAAATGTAAATATACATAAAACATAAAAAAAACAAACAAGTATTTCTGTTTTCCTCAAAGCTACCGATTATGTTTGCTTTAAAGCAACCAGTTGAGATTGCCTCAAGGCAACTGGTTATGTTTACCTCAAGGCAACCGGTTATGGTTACCCATCAAGGCAACTGGTTATTTTGCTTAAAGCAGCCGGTTGTGTTTGCTTCAAAGCAGTGGGTTTGTTCGCTTTAAAGGAACCAATTTCCCATGATTCATCGTCAGATATTTTGAAAATTTAAGACTTAATTCTGTAATATCTGTTCCTACCTGCATTTATCGTCCCTTAATTAGGATGTTTTTTGCTTCAGCTCAACATTCCGTAAAATTAATTACACAATGGCTTCATTTTGTTTTGCCTTTTTTGTTGTTATGTTCCTCAAGACTTCCCCATTCACTGCTGGTGAAGTGGCCAGATGGTAACGAGGTTAAACCTGGAAGTAAGGTTCCTGCTGGTTCAGTTATTGGTAAGCATTCATTTATTCATTTGTAAACTTCCAAATTCTTCTTTTTTTTCTGTCAGAACTAATTTGATCAAAATCATATTTAAGTTAATATCAGATTCATTTAATGAAATTATTCACATCTTTACAATTAAATTTATCATAAATTTCAATATTTTGATGTGTTTTGGGTGAATGCTATGAATTATTTTGTCTCTCAGACAAAATCGTGCATTTAGCTTACGTAGTCACTGAAAATATCTTCTTTAAAATATTAAAGCTTACATATTTCAATATTTGATATTTTGATATGTTTTGGTATCTTTTTAATATATAATATAATATATATAATAATATATAAGTACTCTTTCTCCCTCCCAATGCCCCTCGCCTCCCCCTCGCCCGATATATAGTACATGTATGTATGTATGTATGTATGTTTGTATTTTAGATCCTCCTGCAAGCAGGAACTCGCGAAGAAGCTATCATTGGCTTATCAAAGCCGCAAGCTGATGGAAGTCAGTCTCTTAGATTCATATTTAACGTCCATGATTATGAATTGTCAATTATCAACAACTCTGTAAACTGGACGACATACATTAATCTGGGAGTGACTCGAACTCGGGAGCTTATGTTTGAAAGGCACCGGCGTTAACCACTGAGCTAGCACTCCCCTGGATACAACATGATATTTATTAACTTCAGTACTGTTTTGTTCTTCACATGATAAATCCATATCATTTTCTTCAAGCTGATACTTTCGTAAAGAATATGTTGCATTATTATTAATTTTGTCAAAACAAAAATCAGGTGATATTCAAGTCCAGCTTGTAAACAAGAAAGGGGAAGAGATCGTTAAGCTGCCAAACACAAACACAGCTGCTAAAAGATTCTTGATGGAACAAATACTGATTAAACATAGTAAGTAGTCTTTGATATGATTTCTCTGTTTCTTATCCTGGGGAAAAAAAACAGTCAAAACTGCCAAGTTCCACTCCCAATTGTCAATGTTATGGCAGTTTTCTGCAACCATTTTAAGATCTGATAGTAGAAACCTTTTTCTTGTAATAAACCCGCTTTTTCAGAAGTTTGCACGAAAATAAACGTGAAAAGTTAACGTTTTTATCATTTTTCGAATGCTTTTATTAATTTCTGTCATGTTAACATATATATTTTGGTCCCTGTTTGATACTGTCATTGTTATGTAAGCTTCTATAATTCTGAATCATGATTTAAAAAGTTCATTGTTGGCAAAATTTTGTCAAGCATTGTCAGCAACACTCTCTGATAACGATGTCCTTCTATCATGTTTAATTGGAGTAACATAAATGTTTGAGTTTGGTGAAATTTCATAAAGCTGGTGAAAAAAACAAAACATATCTAATGATGTCACCATAGCAACTACATTGCAACTAATGATACAAACTGTTGTAGGTGGATATTCATGGCTGGGAATTGATCGCCTCAAACATTTGTTGAATATATATTGCTACCATTGGCTTTTCCACACCTTGTAAGACATGAAATTTGTCGTCAATACAGGAAGGCTAATTTGATCTTGATATTTATTTTGATAAATTTAAACAGGTTCAGTCGGAGACTCCAGGATTGTTTATCACATCAGCCAACACAACAAGCTGTGGGCTCATTGGTTCCATCGTATAGGTAAGGGATACTACGTACATGGCAGGCCATATGTGCAATAATTCGATAAACCGAGTTTATCGCCATTAAACTCTGTTTTTTGATCGATAAACTCAGTTTATCGAAATGGATAACCATGTTTTTCGCGATAAACTCAGTTTATCGAGCGAAAAGCAGTGTTACCTCGATAAACTAAGATTATCGGCAATATACCGAGTTTATCAAATGGGAACTATGCTTTTCGCTCGATAAACTAAGGTTTTCGATAATCTCTGTTTATCGATAAACTGAGTTTATCAATAAACTCAGTTTATCGATCGATTAACCGAGTTTATCGAATTGGATATGGCACGCCACATGTGCAAAAATTTGATAAACCGAGTTTATCGCTGTTAACTCTGCTTTTCGCTCGATAAACTGAGTTAATCGCGAAAAACACGGTTATCCAATCGATAAACCCAGTTTATCAATTGAAAAACAGAGTTTAACAGCGATAAACTCGGTTTATCAAATTATTGCACATGTGGCTTGCCATATATACGTAGGGACTTAGGGGAGGAATCATGATAAGTCTGAAAATTCTCTCTCAGTTCTCTTGCTGCTCAAAGTTGGTTTAATTGACATCATTCTGCTATGAAAGTGTGGTATATGATTATATCGTGAAACTTATTACTAATGAATAAAAGTAAAACATGCATTATATCGTGAAACTTATTACTAATGAATAAAAGTAAAACATGCACAGATTATTGACTGCATTAGAAAGATTGTTATGACAAGCATAGCTGCTGGGGTAATTATGTTGAGAATATTAAATTCTACTGTCAGATATATAATATAAATATTCTCTTCAGCACTGTGTCTCATTTGAATTGTGTCGATCAAACCGCAATGTATTACCGATCGTTATCTCTTACCTTTTAATATGCAGAGGTTGTTCGGGATGTCGGCTCATACTCCCTGGTACTGCAAGCGGTCTTGGGAGAAAGCGGGGCTACAAAATTTGCCGGGAAGACTCTACCCAACGTGAGAATCAAATTCACGGTCATAGGTAAATGTTTATTCATGTTATGTGTTATGGTGATAAGTTACTCCATTTAAAAACATTGCCTCACATTTGTAGAAGTTTTGGAAGAGGAGAGTTCAGTGATAGACAAGTCACTTATTGCAAGTATGTGGTTCTGTGCACTAATGTATCTATTCTATAATTAATTCCTCATTTGAATTGGGCCGTGAGAAGCCTTTAAACTGCAAAATGCAGATAAACAAATGTATAATGAATGTTTGTGTACTGTTACGAGCAAGTTTTCCTGTGATGGGTGATCGCCAGTTAAGGTATCCAGGAAATCAATTAAAAATTAAAAGTATAATTTTGTGTACCATTTTCTAAGTCTCTGAAGTTGTTCTCTGATCAAATAGTATAGTTCCTGTGTAGAAATCTGCTATATATACATCTTTAATCTTGTGAGCAACTTGACCATTTAGTATAGCATATTGCGATGCTATACTGGATAAATTATTCTCTGGTGTATGACGCTTTTCGCCTCTCTTAAAATACGTTTCATTTTTTGTTTGATCCTGGTGATTTTTGGCTTTTGTCTTGATTTCATTCTCCCCAATTGAACTAGGAAATACAGCCAGTAATGAGGCTCTATTTGGCTCAGACATCCTGGAGAGGAAGATTCTCAAAAAGGCTTTTCTAGTTTGAAGGCAGAATAGATTGAATAATCGGTTTCACAGATCCATGAGGATCTGGTTTCTTAGGGAGGAAGTAGATGGACAAATGAAGTATTGTCTAACCTTTGTTGTCTTCTCTCTCATGAATGCTCTTTGGTTACACGAAGAGTAATCGCTTTGAAGATTGTAAATGAAAGTTTACCGCAGGGTCTATGCTAGAATGTCACAATGCAGATAGCTTGTAACTTACACTTTACAGTGATATGCTAAATATGCTGGATTTGTACAGTTCAGAAGACCCTCCCAGATGGGGAGACAATAAACCCCCCTCCCCTCCTCCCCTCCACCCCCTCTTTAGATTCTAAGTTTCGTCTGATCAATTTTTTCCTCTTTTCTCCTTTCCCTTTAAAATCAACTTACTAAATTGGCCACAAAATTGTGAGCCAAGACGACTATGTCGTGAATGTTTGATGAAGATGTTGAGGTTTCTGTGGTTGTCACTTTGATTTCAGAGGGTCCACCAGCAAAGTTCAGCATAGGCCTGATGGAAGGCCCATGTCGGATTGGGGTCCCCTTTTCCATTCCTCTTCAGCTGCGAGACATATTCAACCACCTGTGCAAGCCGGACATGTCACTCATCCCAGAGGTCAAAGCAAAGTGAGTTGATGTGGACGGTATCAATGACTTATGACAGAAAAGTTAATTGGACTTGATAACTCAGTTTTTGAAAAAGTCAAGCAGTTTCTCAGGTTTGCTGAATTGCAGGAATTGATTGTTAGAGATGACTATGCTACGTGTCAGTCCATCTGTAATTTTTGTACCAGCAGTAAAACTGGTCATGTGATCTGATGCTGAGCAAGGATTCTTGTATGGTTTGTTAATGTAACCTATCAATGTCTTTGATGTCAATGAGTCACTTATAGATCTTTCATTCATTATCTATCGTGTGTTGCTTATGTGAATGGATGACTTATATCTTTCATTCATTATCTATCGTGTGTTGTTGATGTGAATGGATGACTTATATCTTTCATTCATTATCTATCGTGTGTTGTTGATGTGAATGGATGACTTAAATCTTTCATTCATTATCTATCGTGTG
>JAAAKB020198755.1:0-11740 GCA_010014835.2 Apostichopus leukothele | reverse complement strand
TTATAGTGTATTATTGTCTTTATTTTTTTTTTTATACTACTTTTATTGCAGGAATTTTGACGTCGAACACGAGGGGTCGCCTGTCTTCTGGGATTGCGGGGTAGCGGGGGGCGGGGGGGGGGGGAGGGGGTACTTAGGAACTGGACGAACCACATTTTCGGGCGGGTGCAAGATAGAAACATAGATGTCCAACCCCACAATATCCTCTCACCTCTTTCTCTTCCTCTGCCTTTCATCTTTTCTGGTAAAATGTCATTTAGAATTGTAATTACAGCATGAAATTTCATCTGTATGACCAGCGATTAAAATAATCAGACAGATATTGTTCCGTGAAATAATCCTCTGATATTTCAATAGCTGATAAAACAAGCGACAGTAGACAAATATAATTATAATAATAACAGTTTATCACGTTTATTAATTTTAATTAATCATTAATTTAGTATTCAGTCTTTCAATTCAGGGGCGTGCATGTAAATAACAATGATTTATACATACATTGTGAAGCTAATCCATACACACATATAAGGCGGGGATATATAGCGTATCCATTCACACATATAAGGCGGGGATATATAGCGTATCCTTTAAAGGTAGACAATGGATATAATGAACACAGATCAATACTGTAATTATAGGCCGATGTTAGTAAATAGCCTAACACAGAAGTGTCAACTTCCTATACCGTAGGTAGTTATCGATTACATTGTTACCTCGAGTATTCCCAGCTGAAGGTTAATAACCTGATACAAACCAGTCCTCATGGAATGTGTATATAGCTAACTGGATTATTGTAAATTGTTCTCAACAACTGTACTTAGTGGAAATTCGACTAGTGGCAAGTGTGTTTTGTGCAGTGTGGACCGCCCATTTTGAGAGTTGCTGGTAAAAACTTGTAAACTTTTAGGGTTCACGGAACCAACCGATGGGACGGGTTGGTGTGATGTAGGGAGAAGAAGAAAGGGGTGGGCACTCTTCTTCAGCTACGGTATCATTAGACTCTTGACTCCACAAATTCCCACTGTTAACGACCTTCTGAGAACATGTCGCTGTTCTTTAAGATTCGATTCACTCCCTATTTTAATGTCCTTCAAAGAGAGCAGGCATGAAGAGGGTGTGGTTGTACGGTTTCCACTTATTGAATACTTAACGTTTTGAAGTAGTGATTAAAAAACACTCTAAAGAGCATGGGTTTGCGAACTGTATAGCTTCGTGCGTATGTGAGAGGATCCTTGGACATTGTACAGTAGGCTATAGTTGTGTATACGTTGAATACGGCGTTCTGTAAAGCTACGTACGTCTGTGAGAGCATCCTTTGGGTGGATAGGGGGACATTGGGACAATACAGGTTAAATGGTTTGCAACTTAGCTGTGTTTAATTAATAGTCGGAACATGCTTATCGTAAAACCGGGGAGCTGTTTACACTCCGCATGGGCATAGCCGTACTGACTATAGCTGCTGAGGCTACGTGACTTATGGTCACATTGTATTCGGAAACGTACGAGAAATCGTTATTGATCGTTATAACTAAAGGATTATCACCTGCACTGAATCATGTGTTACAAACCATGTCAACGTCACACGATGAACTTCAGGCAAGACGACTATTAAATTTTATCAACAAATCCCTATGTTTGCCCCATGAAAAGATAATAAATTGTTTAAAAGATGTTACACTTTCGGCGCTTTATGGGTACTGGTAAAGAAAGAGGAAAGCAAAAGGGAGAAAAATACCCAAACGGATTTTATATGCTTCAACAACCTAAAATGGCAGTTTTTAACACCTGCGGGAATTCTTTTACAATTAAGCTGTGCTCGTGAAATGTTTTGCCCATGCAAAACATTTATAGATGAGAATATGTGGCTTATACTACAATCATCGTGATATTCTTAGTATAACAAGGGAAATAGCCTAAAACATGTACTAGGGTACAATGAGTGAAGCTAGGACAAGGTTAAGCATGGATGGGGTTATATGGTTTACTATAAAGAAGATCCAGAGTCGCATTTACTTAAACTAAAAGTGTTACCATGTTTTACCGATTTTAAAGGTAAAGTTGTGTTCGGTTTATTCAAAATGAAAACTCTTTTGAATAAGTGTATTATTCCTTTGGGACATCATAAGTTTGAGCCAGTTCGCTGGTAAGATCAATGGACCTGCTGCATCATCGCCTCCCATAATTGATGTCAGCCGTAGACGTCGGTATGCATATTGTTTTTATAGTGCAGCGAATCAGTTTGTACAGATGGAAGGTTAGTTTTTCGGAATATGTCTTGAATGTAATATATTTTAAAATATTGCCTAATATATTTAATGATCTCAAATGTTGAAATTTGATATGCAAGACAATGGTAGGGGAATTGAAAAAGCGATACAAATGTTATTGGAAGATGTTACGCTTTCAACCAGCATATATAAGCTATACTTTCGCACGCTAACAATTTGGTCGGTAAAATGACAACAATGGAGTTTCTCAGTTGAAAAATGTTCTGAGGTTGACAAACGTGTAACCTTTGGACATATAATCACTGCACACCATGTTAAGTGAGCGAATAGCGAAGTACACCAGTTGTGTGTCAGCCTCAGAACAATGGTTTGTTGTTCTTTCTGATTTCATAATCATCATTTGTTTTATAGAATCCCCCTAGTACAATTTATATGTCATAGTTATGCAAACAGAACGACGATTGAACGAATCAAGTGTGATATTAGAAGCTGATATTCTTATGTTCATAACTAACATTATATAATACAACAAACTTACAAATTA
Organism: Apostichopus leukothele; assembly: GCA_010014835.2. Lineage (NCBI taxonomy): Eukaryota > Metazoa > Echinodermata > Holothuroidea > Aspidochirotida > Stichopodidae > Apostichopus > Apostichopus leukothele. Next base: position 8,968 of record JAAAKB020198755.1, on the reverse strand, counting down.
TTCTCTATTCATGATATTGAAAGGGTGTACTATAGACTTCATTGCGGGAGACACTACACGTATTCATGTTGCAAACACATCCATTTGCTTAAAAAATCAAGTATTTACGTCACGAGATAAAGAAACTAGGATATCCATTTGGTTTTTTCTTCTTCTTACCAAATGGTCACCACCCACTCCTTGTGAAGACAGGAAACAAGCAACCGATAACAAATTAACAAAAGTATTTGAAATTATTTATTAATTGTCAGTTGGTTAATATTCACTTTTTCCTATTTCACTTGAAAACTGTTACAGTTTTGTTCGCCTTAAGGATATATACCCACCGTCCTAGTCAGACTAAGGATATATACCCACCGTCCTAGTCAGACTAAGGATATATACCCACCGTCCTAGTCAGACTGTCCAAATTCGTTTCCGCCATTTTTATTGTTACTCTCTCTTTAGCTTTTCTTCTCGATGACCTTTTGTCGTTCATTTTTTCCAAAGAATGACAAAGTTCACTGAAAGCTATGTTATCTTACACAATTGGAACTTCCATGCAAGCTTTGTGTTAAGAATTGTGGTACAGTTCTAAACGCCGAAAAATCCAAAACCTAATCTGACCTCCTTCGGGAGTGGATGCTCTAGAGTGCATTCATCTCTCGCTGTTAGTTTTGAATCCGTTCCCAGGCGGGCTAATATTCTGTTAAACGTGAAGAAAATACACAATTAAAGACAGCATGTACGTAAGGTTAACTTTTTCAGAAATTGTTTATGGAAAGAGTAACTTGGTTATGGGTGTTTGACTAAGTAAATGCTGTTTTCTATTCATTTTAAAATATAGGCTATGGCAATCTTTCATGTTACGAAGAAGTCAGTAGCCTGACACTCAACGAGCAGCCTGGGTAAAAACTGAATCAATTTTAAATCCGTTAATATAACATCGTTTAGTTACACTTAATAAACTTCATTGTGAATCAAACTCCTGTTCCGATGAACTATGTAGTATATATGACATACTCCTTGATTGGACTATGTATATGTGGCTCGATTAACTACGGTTTCATGTTTGAAATGTTTACGGAATATATAATACTATCTGGCAACATTATTTGCCAAATACCAACGGTAATGAAATAAAAATAATACTAAAGAAACCATTAATACCATTAACAAAGAAACCATTGTCCGGGATAGCACATGGTTGCTCTTATACCGATGGCAGCATGTCAGTGTTAATATGCTTCAAGGTGAAGGTAACGAATGCAGATATAGAGTAGAGTTCCATACAAATGGTGTCAGCACTGCGACCATAGACAATCATGATTCTAGAAAGCTGATCTTTCTACTTGATTATCGTTCGTTTTATTTCAGTACGTTTCAGTTTTATTTCTGAAGGTATACATTGGAGCCAGTCTGGTGTTTTGATCTCCATGTAAACATGGGTGTGTGTCTCTGATATGAGCAAACGTAGAAGGTATGGAGAGGTACGGAGAGGTATGGGGGAGGTATGGAGAGGAATGGAGCGGTATGGGGAGGTACGGAGCGGTATGGGGAGGTATGGGGAGGAATGGAGCGGTAATGGAGAGGTACGGAGCGGTATTGGGAGGTACGGGGAGGAATGGATAGGTATGGAGAGGTATGGGGAGGTATGTGGAGGCATGGGGAGGACGTTTAAGTCTATACTGGATGATAACCACATATCTCCAAGGTAACGGTGCATGAACATAGACCAGCTCGACGTTGCATGGTAGAAAGGTTTCAGTCCAATCGCCTTTATACAGCTCTAGTACGTTATCAGGTCAGCGCAAGAGAAGTTTTATCTTCAATGACCTTAGTTACTTACGATGAATGACTCGGCTGCTAGAATAAATTACTAGAAAGTCTAAACATTTATTTATTTGCCCCATACACTGTATGGAGCAGAGTGTTATCTTTAAGGTACACTACTTATTATTTACAAGCACTTACTTCTGACTCTCCTCCTATCAGTGAGCTCGTGCATCCACATGAACCGTCCAAAGTCTCTACTATAGTAACCTCCTCGGCATTCCTGAAATAACTCGATTGCTCTTTCAGTAAATTTGGCCCACTTCACTGGAATTCCCTGCCTATTTCTACTTGTAACATATGACTTCTGATGCAGCTTTAAATCCAAATTGAAGAAATTCGTTTTCATCCAGGCGTCTTATTACTTTGCAGATTCAAGTTTTGTCTTTGTGAATCGAATTGTATTTAGAACTAAACACTTGAAGTGTATTTGTATTATTATTGTAACTGTCGCTGTTGCTATAAATGTTGCCATCACCACTACCACTACCACTACCACTACCACCATCGCCACCATCACTTCCACCACTACCATTACTACCACTACCACTACCGCTACCACAACCACCACTACCACCATCACTTACACCACCAATACCGCTACCGCTAACACCACCACTACCATCACTACCACTACCACAACCACCACTATTACCACCAACACCACTACCATTACTACCACTACCCATACCACCACCTACCACTACTTCCGCTACTACCACTACCACTATCACCACTACCAATACCACCACAACCACCAGCCCCGCCATCGCCACTACCATCACCACCAACAATACCACCACCGCTACCACTGCCACGACCGCACCACTACTCTCCTACACATACAGGGGTTAATTACTATCCGTTGTGTACTATCTCCCGTACCCGATTGCTCCTTATTACAGAAAACATTTAAAAAATAATATTTACTCGTGTCCTGCAAGGCGTTTCCCAAACCTGCTCCAGCTCCCTACTCAACTACAGCTTCCGTCGAGGTTTGTGCCTTATTGTTTCAATGTATGCATAATCGTAAATTACGTAACATGTTCTTAAAGTAAAACTCAATCATTTAAGTTTTCTGTGTAATTAAGTATTCCTGTTTTGACTGATCGAGATCGTATACAGCAAATACAAAAATATATATTTATATAAATAGGTGATAGGACTGCACTCCAAGGGAGAACATTTATTAAATTCATCGAAATTTCAACTTCATAAATTTCGGCTATAATCTGGAATATTTCAAAGTTTGTCTCAGATCTTTCCACTATTTACAAAAAAAACATCTTTTGACTCCCAAATCGAAATTTCTACTTCTTATCCCATCAGTTTCGACTATGTTATGTCAAATTAACTATCGCCAAACATATTTGTTTCTGGAACATTTCGACTGTTTGTGTCAAAGTATCGACGTGTTCGTTGAAAAGTCAGTGGCGATGTTTTCTCGAAATTTCGCATAAACTACACAAATTCTTGAAGCTTAGAGGCATATGACAATTGATAAGTCATAGACCAAATATGTAGAAAGTTGATTGCAGTATACCTTACAGGATTGGAATTACTTATTCTTGTAACAGAAAGAAGGAAAGAAATGTCACTATTTCAATATAGCAACACACTGTTAAGTTCCCCTGGTATCTATAGTGTAAACCTATTGGTGAGTCGAAATCTCCATTGGAACGAAAGACCCGGGAGTTACCCTAAAGGTAGGATTTAGGTTCATTGTGCTTACGCAGAATCATCAAAGGAGGTCGGAAAATAATGTAGGTCGAGAGATTATGAGGAGATTATCATAAATTCTTTCAAAATATTTAAAGAATAGACGTGGAAAGCAAAGTGGTTAAAATTGGCAGGATGGGAGTAATTACCTGTATCTATTATTTTATAAACTTTTGATGTCAATTATTTCAGCTCTTGAGTTCTTCTTATGTCCTTGGATTATGAAGTGGATGATATCGGTGACTTTTGTGGTCTTTCCATTCTCCCTGTGTGTGGTATTGTTTATATTGTTTGAACGATGATCAGGCTGACCAAAACCACTATTGTGTAAACTTCCATTAGTTATACTGCTATATCGGTCAACCGTAACCAGAGGGACTGTCACGCTACCTTCTATTTTCTAAAGTGCGATATTGAACACCGGTTAACCTTCCCGTGACCTACATGTATGAAAACATTCTATCGACAGTTAATCTGCTAATTTTTTTGTGGAAATAATATTGTACTGCCTTCAAACTGGTTGTACAAGTTCGAATTAAGAACACCGGGTGTGCTATCGATCTACTTACTGTACCCAATGAATGCCATACCCAGTGTCACCTTCTGGATTTGATGCCGACATTACTTCCTTTGTAGAATATATGAAGGGCTCATAGGATTGTGCAATATCTTCACACCCTCATCACTGCCAAACTCCTCCTTCCGATATTTAGACAATCTGATTCCCTGGTTGACAAGATAGAAGTAGCAAAGACATAACTTTAATTATTAATCCTTATGGCTGTCACTTGGCTATCACATACCTGCACTTTACATAGCCACTTGCATCCGGGGCTTGATGTGACGTAGTAATAGATCGCTTAACTACCTATTACTTCGATTATCGTCATTTACTTCGAAGAAAACCAGAAACGAATTCACAACAATGTCAATTGGCCACTTGGCGCTCTAATGCACAGCACTGCACACAGTGAGTGTCAGCTGTCCTGTGAATATTAAGGCCTATGCATAACGTATATTACATCAGATGTTAATGCATGCTTGGCGAATTGCTTTTCTGTTTATAGCCTACGTGCGGTATAGCTATATGGTTGCAGTTTCATAGTCCTGGCAACATGAAAACGTTTTCCAGATTGTTATACTTTCAGGATGATTTATGAAACACAGATAATATCCATATCGTTCCCTTGTTGATTATAAATTTCGATTCTTCCTAACAGGCAATCAAAATTGAAAACTTTCGTAGAATCCTTTTTCACATTTGTTACATCGCAAAAGGTTGTGCTGAACATGTTTGCTTTTACCTTGATAATCAGCCTTCACGATTTACTGGAGTTGATAGAGGGAAGACAGAGAGAGAGAATTATTACTTCAAAAAATGTTCCTCTTCAAGATCCTTTAAGCTACAGTCACGAAATCTCTTCTCGTATATACCGGTGTACCTAACTCAAACCTATAATAAGATACTCACAAATAGCGATTGTTGTACATAATGAGGCAAAGTACACAACCGTTAGTATGTGTTTTTGACATGTAATGGCACTGTGTTCAATGAGTAAATGCACATTTCCACTATTTTGTTGTTGTCGACTAAATAGATTTGGGAAATATTATCATAATTATTTCGAAATTTGATACTGTTATCAGTTGAGTCAAGTTTATTTATAGAGCCTGTTTACACTTGACCCACATCGCACTCGGAGCTCCGAGTTCACTACGTGAAACTTCCCTAGTGTGAACGCTCTTATACCAGATCTAAATATAATCCATCACCATTTAGTAGCACTGAAAACTACAATGTAGCTTTTCGTTTTCTTCTTGTCTGTCTGTCTGGTTATTTGTCTGTATGTTTGTCTGCCAGTTTCTATGTCCGTCTATCTCAATATGAAGTTTATTCGAACACATACACGAATAGTAAAAATATACGCATGCAGATATAGTTAATATGTACCAAAGGGTAAAAACAAACAGCCCTGTCTCCAATTGGTGTACTCTCTCTGCGGGACCTCACATTGGCCTGTTCAGTGAGTTAAAAGTCTGCGTAATGTGCCAGCTATATTGATGGCAATATGGGTTCCAATTTCCTTCATCAGTGACGGAACCTCGTCTCATCGTTTATAATTTCTCTAAGGCTATCCCGTCGACACCCTTATCATTTCACCAGAGACAAGCCGCTGTCTAGTCTCGCAAATGTGTTTTTGAGACGAGTATCTGAAAGAAAGTGTATATGAATTAAGCAAGTCATGCGTGCTGTTAGGTGTATTGAAAACGAGACATATAGTGGAAGAAAATCTAATTCAACATTTCTTTGTGGTTATAATTATCTTTCTTGTCAGGTTTAAGTATGCTTAGATGATTTCGAAATACTAAAACACAAATACGATTATGTGTAATATTCTAATAGAATAAAGCACTGGACAAAGGAAAGTTCCAAATAGTCAAGAAGTCGTATTATTCAGTTGAATGAATGGTTTCAACATTATCATATCTGATAGAATTTTAACTCATAAAGAAAATGTGTATGTATTTGAATTAGTGTTGGTTTCATTGGATTTACATGCATGTGCCACATAGCAGTTACGGAACTTACCGTGCATGCATGTGTTTAACTGTTACATAATTGCATGTAAGTTTTTAGAAGTCGCGTACCTTGCTTGCATGTGTTTAACTGTTACATAATTACATGTTTATGCCTTTAGCAGTCACGTACCTTGCATGCATGTGTTTAACTGTTACATAATTACATGTATATGCCTTTAATAGTCACGTACCGTGCATGTATGTGTTTAACTGTTACATAATTACATGTAAGCCTTTAATAGTCACGTACCTTGCATGCAAGTGTTCAACTGTTACATAATTACATGTAAGCCTTTAGCAGTCGCGTACCTTGCATGTATGTGTTTAACTGTTACATAATTACATGTAAGCCTTTAATAGTCACGTACCGTGCATGTATGTGTTTAACTGTTACATAATTACATGTAAACCTTTAATAGTCACGTACTGTACCTTGCTTGCATGTGTTTAACTTTTACATAATTAATAGTTACGTCTCAAATTGTCCCGGCCTGTCGATAGAATAGGCAACGTAAATGTTTCGCGACACAGCAGTATTTGTACACTTTACATACCGCAAGCAATCGAGGGAGTAAATTTATTCGAAATACACATTTGTCATCAGTGAACAGATTACATAAGGCAGGAGGGTCGTTTAAAGCATGCTTTCTTGGCCAAGACTACTTAAAAATGTTTTTGTATCTAATTGGAAACATCTTAGGTGAGGAAGATACCCCCCTTGATTTAAGATACTGGCAATATTGTGCGGTGGTATTACATTGCAGTGAATGGTTACCGATTAACCTGTACAGTAAGGTCACAGGCAGGAACAACGCATGCGCAGATGCTATCTCCGATCTAGGTTATTGTTTAGGCAGTTTGGCAATTAACAGAAGCCTGCATAGGAGGAGTTGAAGAAAATTTCCCCTACTGATTTAGTTACGACCGGAACCCTTGTAGTGGAAGGGCCAATGGTGAATAAATGATATTTGTGCAGCCATGGGTATTCCCCTCCCAAATAGGGGGTTCTTGGGGTACATACCCTAATTAGCGGTCTTGTTTTCACTGGCTGAGTGTACAAATCCCCAACTAAAACATTTCCCCCGGCTGAACCATTTCCCCAGACTGAACCATTCCCCCCGACTGAACCATTCCCCCAGACTGAACCATTTCCCCAGACTGAACCATTTCCCCCGACTGAACCATTTCCCCAGACTGAACCATTCCCCCAGACTGAACCATTCCCCCAGACTGAACCATTTCCCCAGACTGAACCATTTCCCCAGACTGACGAAGGGAAGTGGGGCCATGCCCCCTCCCCCAACCCTATCCGCACACCATTTGGAATTAACCAAATGTCTATCTATATTGCAATATAGGGGTTGTCACTAACGTCCTTTAAAGCCACTCTGATAAAAAGGAAGGAAAGGAAAATGATAAGGAGTTCAGCGCGCCACCTGTCATGCTTTTAGGAAGCACATCTAATCTTTAGAGACCATTAATATTAAACTCGAGACACTGGATAGGACAAAGAGAAGGAATACTAGTGACTTGCAAGGATGCTCTGTCGATAGAGAGGTGTGCAATATATATTATGTGCTGCCTTCATTAACAATGCATGGTTGAAGTACTGTCTGCTATCGAGTTCCAGACGATGCGATCATGTTTGTTATATGTATTCAGGTCGTTATCACATTCAGCTTTGAAGGGAACTTCCTTGGAGTCGTGAATAATTAATAGGTGGAACATATAACAGAAAAATCAAATAAACTAGATCTCATTGCGATGGTATTGTAGTTTGGTCCGACTTGGTTCGTCAAACGAGAGAAATTGACCAGAATAATTGTCACTATTTATACAAGATAAAACAAATTGCTCACCTCATCAGCGAGGCGTGTAATCCCCAGTAGGATTAACATAGTTGTGTCCGAGGATTGCGACAAATTAGGAATATCTCAAGTGAAATGTGAAAACGGCTGATTGGCTAAGAACAAAGAACCTTCCGTTCATTCTAAAACATGCAAGTGTTTGAGTTTTTGTTCGCAAACTTTCTAAACGTGCAGAGTATTACTCCAAACAAGACTGCAATTCATTAACTCCAAGACACCCGAGATTTCTAAGGTACATCTTAGATTTATTCAAAAATGAAGCGATAATGCATGAATTTGAATAAAAAATTAACAGTTAATGATGAAAATAAATCCAATGTTTTTCCATCCTGAAAAGTTCAATCCTGAAAAGTTCTGACACAATATGAAAACATTTCATTTACAATTTAGAATTCAGACAATGGACTATGTGCTGTCTATAAAATACCGAACTATTTATTGTTATTATCGAACGTATAATTAATTTTGTACAAATTATTGCTTGGCATGCACATGTTCATGTTATTCTCAAATCGTTCGATAGAGAGACAGGACTTAATGTATGTAGTTGTTGGGTTATTTGGAGGAAAACAAACAACACGCCCTTCATTGGCATGAATGCTGTCTGCAGAAACTCGGAATGAATATTAACAAGCGTCATTTTTAAAGGTTATATGCAAGGTCTGTGACGTCACATTACTTGCCTAATGAAACAGTCAAAATAATACTCATAACAACAGAAGGAATTCAACACAACAAACCAACTGGAAATTTAATGAGACAAATTTTGTTCGTCGAAGGACACCTATATGCTGACTTTTTCTTGGTAAATATCTCTCATAATTAAATGATATGCGCTGCACAACCTGTCCAAATGTGGGAAACGAAAAGAAGAAGGATAGAAGTAGTGAAGGAAGAAAGAACGAAAAGAGACATAGTGGAAGACAGAGAAAGAGACAGGGACGTGAGATGGAGTTTTGTAAGATGCAGTGCACTGGAGACATAGTGGA
>JAAAKB020198644.1:0-11740 GCA_010014835.2 Apostichopus leukothele | reverse complement strand
GCCGGTAAACATATAAATACTGAAAGAGGCCAATGCATTGTACTTAAATAATAGGATGAGAAATAGAGATTTTGCTAACAAAAACAACGGATGGTCACAGGCTTTAAGGAATTATCATTGTATTATTACAGTTTACACTTCAAGTACAAGTTACAACCTCTGGCGATCAATTCAAAGTGTAACTGTAACTAGAAGTCCTAAGTTAGGCTTACACCTTTTTGCAAAGTAGGCTAATTTCATACTGGCTAAAAGCGAATGATTTGTGTAGCCACTTTCCTGTCAGGAGTTTCAGACAACTGTGCTGTAGGGTCAACTGTTGCTAGCCTCGACTGTATAACCAGGACCGTATAGCCATATGTGATTCAAACGCCATACGGTATACTTACCTTGGTTTGAGTATTAGAATTTTCAAAAAGTATCCAGATATTACTTCCAGAATGTGCAGTTAATGTAAACAAGGGTTAGGTAGTTTGAACACCACAGTATCAGTCTGTAACAAATTTACCGTGTTAGGTTATTTAACTTTAAAAACGTGAATAAAATGCCTAAATAATGTTTGTTCAACATGTAGCATAGACACTGCGGAGTTCGGACACCTAAGCCTTAAAACACCCCAAAACTATAACTTCCTTTATTGACAAATATGTAAGTACTTACTTTCACACGGTTCATTTTGGAGATGTAGCTTCGTAGTTTTTGGTGAAATTGGCTCTTGCTGTAGGTTGTCATGGTGAAATTGTGTATTTTTTTTATGGGTGTCCGAACTTCGCAGTGTTCCGAACTTCGCAATACTGACTTTATATGCTGACACAAAATTGGCATAAAAGCACCCACTCCCATGTGGACACCATTGGTCCAGACAAACTGGTCTATTGACTGAAGACCAGTTTCTGCAGTTTTGACGTGTTGAAGGCCGAGCTGACAACCGACAGCGATACATGTACGACATCCTTCACCCCGTCTCTTGAATTTTTCTAACCCTAACACACCATGAATACCGTCTCACTTTTGGAAAATCTTGTTAACCTTTGAAATCAGTTGATCCCAATAATAAGTTTTTACTAAAGGGAACAATTTAAATGGTCATGCATCTAGTATTTTGTAATGCAATAATGACCACATCAATGCTAAATGCAATACAACAATGTTTAAGCACTTTCTGTTGCTAGACATTGCACTTTTTTGTTTGTTTTATGATTTACACAATTTACAACATCCATTTAAGTGATATGCAAAATTCAAGGTACCAAATTATTCCCTGCTCTGTGTTTTAAGAAAACCCATAGTGCACTCAGGAAATGTTACCATGGAAACAAACATGATTATCATTCTTTGTACTGAGCAAGCTTAAAAGTGAAATGGTACAGTATAAATTTCAGCTGTTCTTAAATATATGTTTAATTGTGATGCACTAATGTTATAAGATAATGAAATGCTCTGCAATGGCAATTAAGTACATTGTGATGTTTGCATTGATTGTAATCATTTTACAGCCTTTAGCTCAAACATATCATTTCGTTTGGAGCAAAAAGTGACGTTAATACATACAATAATTAGTTGATGTTTGGTAATCAAAAGATTACAGTTAACACTGTATATATACTTAATATGGAAATGAATGATCTCAAACCATCGCAAAATACCTCCTTTCTTAATTAGCATTCTTTCTTTTGGAAATTAAACCAACGCCCTGCTGAATCAAATTTTTATATACTCTACAAACATACAATTTATTTGATCAGAATGATTTCAACTAATAAAATTTTGTTCTATTGTTCATCAATCACCTCTCATGATTATCCTAGATTAGTGCTTTTATTAACTGTGTGTATGTTTGCATATTTTGACACTTTCGAACAGTAAGATATATGCTTCAAACAGTGTGATAAAATATCAGATACGTTTTACATGGTAGTATAACAGTTAGTGTAATAAATTATATCTATGCTTATGCACTGTCTCAGATACAGAGGCCTGCAGCTGTAATTGTCATTAAGACATGTATATGGAAGTTACTGAACTGTGAAAATGAGACTATAGCACAGTTCAGTATTTTGAAATGTGGGATAACTTTACAATCAAGTTCTGTACATCTTTGGAAGGAGTAAGCTGTTTCTACTGTTTAAACATAAAATATGATTAATATTTACAATATTGAATATATTTAGATTTTTTGTAAGCTGCATTTTATCTCTCCTTACTGACACAATTCCTCTTTACCGACATTTCCTCATATAACGCTATATAGGAAAGTATAAATCTTGTAATCTTTAACATACTGCAGTTCAGCCTATAGTAGGCTATTGTGTCAAAGGTCACCAGTAGTGAATACTGCAGTGCTAGCATACAGAAATATAGGCCTACAGCCCTGTAATGCTTTTTGTTTGAAATAAATTGAAAATGATGTTATTATTATACCAGATGTACATGAACAAAAATGTAAATATTAATTAACCCAGTGTGTAAGGGAGTCAATAAGATAGGGCCAAATGGATATAAGATAGGGCCAAACTTTTAAGGCTTTTCTCTGCAAAGTTTGGTAGTTTGAAAAAATTTAATAAAATGAAAATGTCCAGTATATATCACTGTAGGATGTTCATTGTAGGAGAGATGTATAGGTTGGTGAACAGAACACCAGCTTTGGGAGTGATAGCAAAATTTTACCTAGATTTGAGAGTAGGCCCTATTAAGTTACAATGCAAGTTGAATTTGATGTAAATAACTAGTTTCTGCCAGACAGCCAGTAGGCGCAACAGATATAAAGTAGGAATAGTTTTAAGACAATGTACTTTTGTTTACCATTTTTGTTTTCACATTGTATTTTGTGTTATATATACAGTATGACATCATTAAGACTTCAATATTGTAAGGTTCTTGTTTGGCTAAGGTCAAAATTGTTATATTTACTTGAAAACTCGAAATCTGTGATATAAATAAACTAGGCATTGTAGAGCAGACTCAGTGATCCATAACGTGTAAAGGTTTTGTGGCATGAAATGATCCAGAATGCAATGCACTTTTAATTGAGGTGAGCAGTTTTCTACAGAAGGTACAGAGCTGCCTATAATTTAACACAATAGAATTAATCAGGAACTCACACATGTAATGGAACCTTGTCCATACAGTTCCATTATTCCATGCAGTGAGCCATACATGAGTATGATTTACAGTAGTCTTACGTATACTATTTGTCTACACCACACTATATGTGAACTATTCTATATTGATTAAATAATTTATATATATTGACATTTTCTTCATAATTTTACTGGGGCACATAGGCTTGAAATACTATATATACTGTATAGAGCACAAAAAAAATTGGTTGTTTGTTACGACAGCATTTTGTCAATTTCATACATAGTAAATTGTCCAAAGATAAAAGCTATGAGTTCGCATGTTTCGGAAAATACTGACAAAAAATTTGCATATTAGGTGGGAATTTGTGATCAGTCAGACCACAGTCACAATAATTCTGTCCTTTTTCATTCAGAAAAGGGAGGAAATTTGTGTGTAGAAATTGCTACTTTTGAAGTTTTATGTTCTAAAGATGGATTTTTCATCTTAAAATTGAGTCATTGGGTGTGTCTGCCCACATCGTGCGATTCTTTAAGCTGTTCATTTGAATTAGGGAGTTGTTACGTACACCAAATCCCTTGTTTAGTCATATCCATAGCCTACTGTACTATGACATAGCTTACAGCTCAGCAAGGAGTAAGTTGTACAAACAGAACCTTTGGACATCTTAAAACACTCTTTATTTTACTTGAATTACTTATTAACCCAAAAGTCTTACGTGTACTATTCAAACACTAAATAGTTAATTACACAGTAGAGCCTAATTGCGTTAAAAGCTTTTAAATATTTGACATATGTATATACTGTACAGTAACAATGTGTACAGTATCATCTGCCTTTGATACTATTAACTATTAACTACTTTTAACTATTTCTTAACTGAGCCTATCCAGCAGAAACCATCACACAAAGATACTGTATACTATTTATAAATATGTAGAATCATTTAAATGTAATAAATATGATTCCAAAGTCATGAAACATCACTGACAACAACAATTTTGCTCAAGGCATTTTTAACTTGGCTCAATCTTACACTGTTTGATATGCATGCTATGAGATGTACAGTACTGTACATGTTTGCTACACAACCTTGTGCTAAAGTTGAATTTTTATGTTAATCCCTGGTATGGGTTTTGAAACCTTTTAACAATATTAATGCACTGTACAACTGGTGAGAATATTAAGGAAAAGAACAAATGCAATATATTCAGTGCTGTATGATTTGATGTAGAAACAATAACTGTACAGTATACATGTATGTAAGTGGTACTACTGTAAATGTTTTGCATTGCCAACAGCACTCTTTGTTTTGTCATAAAGATTAAGTTGACATTTCTAATACTGTATGCATTACAATTTTTGATGTGATTTGTAATAAGCTCTGTAAACCTCTGCAGTGCTGGTATGCAGTATTATATGCATGTAGTGTAAATTTTGTTTTATGGTTCACATCATATTTTGTTAATTATTTAGCTAAATATGTATATTATATTCATCATTAATGGTAAATTTTTATAAAACACAAATTGCAGCAGAACTAGACAGAAGTCTGCTTGAAGGTCATAGGTATTGGCCTCAAATTTTAACATTCTAAAACTAAAGTGAAATGCTTTCACGACTGCTGTTCCTTCTAGTTTGAACATACAGTAAGGACCTTTATTTGACTTTTCTTCTTTATTCAGCTACTGTACAGTACCAGCGATGATCTGTACAGAACAATAAATTTATATACGTTTCTGCACATTGTTGGAATGCTAGCTAAACTCATAGTGTTAGTTATTCTTGTTATGCTACAGTAATCTATGTTACTGTATGTACTGTATGATGTCTGCTATATATGATAACTTACGTAGATCATGTTACGCTCCGTCTCCAAAATGAAACCATTGTACTCACTGATCTGAGACTTTTTCAATTTTTCTAGTTTCTCATCACTGCAGTTTCATTTTGAAAATACTGAAAGTTTGTAGCACATGCTAGTGTAGGATTCTTCTTCGTGTTATGTGTACGCTGTATGTCACTTGATCTAACACACTTCATCGTCCTAATCTTTCCATGCAGGGCTGTACCCAGCGGCAGATGCCAAGCAAAAGAGTCATTTTTGTTAACCACAAGACTCCAGAGAGTGCAGGATCATCCCCTGTAGAAGTGTCCTTTAATGAACATCAGTACCCGGATAATACGGTTATGTCCTCCAAGGTCAGTAATGCACTTCTCCTTAAAGGGCCAGGGTTGTCTTTCACACGCTGTCATCAAGCTCATCAGCTTGAAGCAGGTGTACATATATTGCAATGCAATCTGTGAGCAGACACAAGAAAATGTTAGGTGTGCATGCATTGATACAGTGCTCTTTCACATACATGCATGTGAGAATGTATGCAATGGAGCTTGTTAAATGCTCATAGGATTGCAAACTAAATGATTCACTGTCTGGCTGAATCTGTATCTGTTTCATCCATCCCCAGGGGCGTAGCCAGTATGTAGCACTGTAGGCCCAGGCCTACACTTTTTTTGGCCAAGTTATCTTTTTTATTAAAACACCCATAATTCAAATCCATAAGCTTGCTGGACGAGTTTAAGAGTCTAGACAGGAAAAACTATTGAAATGAACGTAGCAAGATTATGGCTAAATTAGGTGACCTATTCTTCTGTCATCTAGGCTGTCATTCATATCGCGTGCCGTTTCATTCAATACTCTACCCGCCGAAAAAGACTAGGATACGATCTTGTCAGTTTTTTAACATCTACTTAAGAACCCGTTTACGCAGATAAAATTTCAGTTGAGAACATTCCACAGTCAAATAAGCCTATCGTTGATTAACAGACTTTATATGTATAGAGCTGCAGCACTTTGTTGCCTGTTGTTGTCACGATCGGCGTTCCAAGTTCCAAAACAGCCTTTTCGATAAACATTTACTAGCTACAGTTGTATCAAAGACAATTACTGGCTATGGTTGTATCAAAGACATTTCTGGCCTATCTTTGTATCTACAAGTATCAGAAGTTGAAAAGTAAGACTACTAAGACGGGGGGGGGGGGGGGGGGGGTGGGTGGAGGAGGAGCTGGATTCTAAATTTCTCGACCAGCACATGAACCTTTACGGAAGAGTGCCCTAGCTTGGTCAGGAGGGAGGGGTCAATTTCTTTCCCTACTACTGTGTACTTACTCTCCAGAATGTCGAGTTCAGGTCACGCCCCCTCCCCTTGCCCACGCCCACTGAACATTACTGATTATATTATCGTACATTTTCACTCTTCTCGTCACTTCGTGCGTAAGCAATACTTCCCGCTTGTCTAAATAGAGTGACAAAACTACCATTTGCCCATGCTACAGTGTTATAACAATATTAATCATTACGTTGACCGTAATTTGTTTTTATTTCACAAAGAAGCACAAAAAGTGGTATTTGAATCTGTGTTCGATCGAATGTATTTGCTTATAATTTTGCATACAATGTTTCACATTAAAATTAATTGCATGTATGCCCCATTGCCCTCCTAAAGTTGAGCCCTCTTCCGCCACCTTTGGTGATCTAGATGCATAACTCTACCACAACCGCCCCCCCCCCCCCAAAAAAAAAAAGAAACAGCGAGAATGCTATAGTCCCACACAATCAGCTGCTGTGACCCATACACAGGTAACTGCGCACTATTAATCCAATGTGAAGAATGGATACAAACGGTATATTGTTACGGTGGAGTACTGGTTTACCAGTAAAGATATTAAGTGCTTAAAATATTACTACAAATGTATCAATGTCTCGGTATACTCGAGAATAAAAAACTGAAATGATTCATTGATCATTAATATATACAGGTATAGAAACATATATAGTCAACGTATGGAGCCATAACTTGAACAAAAATTGGGGTATGAATCAGTTCCAAGAAATACGCCAAGACTGTGGCGTGCGCAAAGTCTAGGGAGGGGGAGATATTGCCCCATGACCTCCATCGTCAGATGGGGGGGGGGGAGGTTCAGGTGGGGGAGTTTTACATTTAATTCATCTAGGGAACAAGTTGGGCATTTTCCCGGGCCCATGACGCCCTGATGCGGGGATCCATTTTGGGTGATGGTAGTTCCTGCCCCTCCCCCCACCCCACCCCTCCATTCAAACTAGCACAACAATTCAAGTATAAATATTAACCTAATTGATAGTCTAAGTATGCCTTAGAATGCATTACTTGACGTCAACACGTTAATTTTTACAATATATATGGGAGTCTGCATGCTTCGACGAAGCCATGGCTACACCCCTCCTTTATAAAACCCTGAACCCACCTCTGATCCTATCTAAATCATATGGGAGTTGGATGGAGGGATCTAGAATCCCCTGCCCACTCCATCTATAAGCCTATATGTCAACAATTTGAATGTTCGAATTTCGTTATGGGACTAAAATTCGATAATTTGATTGCCTGACACTCTTGTTACTAATATATGGATCCATCAATGCTGTGTTGTACATCTTTAGTTAGAAAATTTCTAGTTAGCAAAATGAGTTAGCAGAAGCATACTCCTGCCCACTCCCACTTTCCAAAATAGGGGCAACTGCCCTCTCTGGCCCCTCCCCTCCCCCTACGATTCCTACGCCTATGTACAACACCAATAACAAGACAAACTGATAACAAGAAGAGTCTCGACCCTCCCACTGGTTAACAAAACAGATAATGTGATGATAGAGGAACCAGAATAAGCGTAAGCATAATTAAAAATTAGATTGATTTAAACATCACTACTAACGAACCCATACATTTAAACTCGTAAACATTTGTATATGCACATATATACATGCACTGAACATATATACACAATTACGCACATACAAACACTTATGGAGGCAGAAATAGCTACATAAGAAGAATGACGTGACGTTGACTGGTTAATGTGACTTGCTATTTCAGGAGAATTAAATTCGGCATAAAAGTAATTTCGGAGAAAAAGTTCATGATACTGCCCGTCAGTGCCCCGTACTCCTGAAGACCATTAAATTTGTCACCATTTAAGTGTTTAATGTGGAAATTTCAGTTTACATCATATATTTAGTTTTCAATGGAACGCTGTAAAGTGATAACCTATATTTTATTGAGGTTGCTAAGTACTGAATATTGTTAAATATTCAAATTTCTGCACTTCAATTGTGCAATCATAGAAGTTAATTTATGCAGCTTTTGGCGTCGATTTTGGTGCCAGCAGGGTAAGGCTACTTAATTTTGGAGGGTAGCGGTAAACTGAAATATTAATGGCCGTTATTTGACTTCCTAGCATGTTTTGGAGGGAAATACTGATTAATAAGTTCAACAGAAACGAAACGATCTATGCCGAATCATATGCTGTCATCCTCCTGTCATCTGGAAATCTCAGCAGAGGAGCAATGATCGAGGCATGAGTTGGTACCGGCTCATAGTGATCCAACCGGCGGGTTTGGGGTCTTGAAACAAGAGACCTCGAACAAAATGTCAACCCTACGATGAATTCGACACCGCTAGCCATAAAGGCGGTGTGCCAATCTACCGCTGCAACACTTTTTTAAAATCTGGATCTGAGTCACTATGAAAGTCTTATATTGAAAGAGAGTCAATTTTTTCACTCACAAATACCCCTGCTTGCCTAATGCCTTAGATTACTATTTACTAGTAACATGGTCTGTTGTTTGCCTGCGTCGCGAACCGATCTATCATCGGCTTGCCGAAGACGTGCTAGCGTCCATTCGTTAGGGTCAATGCATCCCCTGGACAGGGCGTCTGCCATTATTTCTGCTTGCCGGCGATGTGCAAGGCTCGTAGTATCGTGCCGAAGTCTTTGGTCACCGTTAGCACCGCCCCCACGCCAACATGCACAACCTCTCGGAGTGAGTGCCCCCTTGCCGGTTGATGTAAGACACCACTGTGGTATTTTCCGCCAAGATAGTGGTTGCCGTGCCCTGTACGTTTTTTTCCCCGTACGGTCTCCAGGGCCCGCTTGACCGCCATAACTATTTACTAGTAACATACATCGCGGCCTAGGCCGACCACCACCAAGTTCCTATGTGAACTGCAAACACACCCACCCATCCGATCACGTAAATATTCAGTGGTTAATAGCAAAATATTATTATAATTCAGCGAAACTTACCCGTATGATGAATATGGTATAGAAGTGGATATATACGGATAGCTTGTTCACGTTCAATTTGAGACACTCACGCTTTGTATACCTCGTATGTAGATTGTAAGGTAACGTTTCACCCTCTTGTCAAGTCCAACAACAACAAATATTTACCTCAGCTTTGACCAATCCGGCAGTTACCTTCCGTCGGATATTGTTACAACGAAGAGCAATGTGTGCTGTACAGATCAACGTCACCTTTTATACGCAAAATCACCTAACTACAATATCCACGTATAATGAATGACAAAGAAAACCGTAATTGAACCAACTGAAAACAATTTAATGCAGGTTTGGGTTCACATCAGGATCAACTGTTTGCTACACACAAGTAACACCAAGTAGCGCAAGCAAGTTATTCAGCTTCTCCGTCGAAATCATTTGCTATATTTAGAAAATAATGGCCTTTATGATATTGTTTGATTTTCTTCTTCAAAGAATGCAACACCATGACGAGTGGGTTCTTTTATCCTTTTCAACCAACGTACGTAACTAATTCCATAAATGAATGCCTTTCAACAAAAGAAACCAAAAAAAAACTTATTTTCTCTGAATTTTGCAGGTACAGAGCATTTTGTTATTGCAATTTTGAATGCTTCAACTGACGACAACCATCATAGGCTGAACCGTTGGTGTGTTAGATTTTACATGTAAGAACGGAAAGTTGGGGACAACATCCCTGCCGGGGCTGCCCCTCCAGCGTCCCCGTTCAAGTGTATTAAAAGTTACCATAGTTAAGGTTAGATGCCTTATGTTCGTGATGCTCGTTATACAAAGAAATATCTGTGACTTTAATTCGGTATTTCATTTTCTTCTTATTCTTTTTATCGGTTGAGAGAACATGCATTCGATGTATATGTGTGCATGGGTACCTATTGCTAACAACATGCGATATATATATATATATATATAGTTACAAAAGTTACTGCTCAGGGTGCACCAAGGCTAAACTACACATTATGACGTAGTAAGGAATTCTG
The DNA here is from genome assembly GCA_010014835.2 of Apostichopus leukothele. NCBI lineage: Eukaryota > Metazoa > Echinodermata > Holothuroidea > Aspidochirotida > Stichopodidae > Apostichopus > Apostichopus leukothele. The sequence continues at coordinate 1,532 of JAAAKB020198644.1, read as the reverse complement.
AGTTAGAAGGGCGCCAATAATTTACGTATGAATGTACATGGATAACGACTGTTGACAATATACCTAACGTTATAATGGTAACTCAAGATGCACCAAGGCTAAACTCCACATATGTAGCCATGAATTTTGAGTTGGGGAGGAGCCAACAATTTAATGAGGAGCACGAAGAGGCAAGAAGGAAACAATACTGCTGTCATGTAACGTGTGGACATATACACATGATGGTGACATATAGGCGGAGGAAGAGCACGGTAGTTTCTGCACAGGGGCACGCACCCCACCCCTCCCTTAATTCCAGTTTTCATGGACACACAAAATACTCGGTAAGGATGATGTGCAGGCAGTTTTGCAGAATTGCATGTCTTTTGTACTTTTTGTAAAACGACGGCCGGCAAACTGTTAGTCAGGAAGACAATTTCGTGGGTCGCGAGCCTTTTTTAAAACGTCGAAATCTTGAGCAACTTTTGCTTCAGTTTTAGGAACTGTTTAATTTTTTTTCTCTTTAATTTGATATCAAGTCCTTTGTCCAAACAAGCTTAATTGCAAGTGTTCAAAGTGGCATGGATTCTGAGGTGGGTAGGGATCTGGTGAGTCCGATGGCTTAGTCCTCATGGAAGATCCCACTAATAGAACACTTTCAAGGGGGCATAACTCATTAGGTAACAGTCATGTAGTTACCCATACTTGTACTTTATTACCTATCGCGGCGTCATATAAGGTTCGGGCATCATAGCAAGACAACATATCACACAGTATCTGTTGGCAGTGACATTAGAATTATGGCAAGGTACCGAGGAGTGTGAAGTTTTGTATGAAAGGTACTTTGAAAATATTGATCATGATTTGATAGCAATATGGCATTGCTCTGTGATAATGATAATGATGATGATGAGTAAATCCCAGAGGAATTGGAAACCCCATTCATGTGAGGATCGCCAATTCATCATACCTTCTCTTGTCGATTAGCGTTCAGAAAATTGCGCCGCTTAACGTCCCCGGACAGATCAGAGAGTACCTCAGCATCTGACCACTGTCTCAAATACTAAGGAGGGGGAAGAGAGGGGAAGGGTAACGGCATCCCATTCAATATCGCTGTATTGTAGCCATGGCGAACGAGGTTGTTTTCAATCTTTCGATCATTTTGCAAATTCTCTTTCCCTGCATGAGCCAATATATGTTAGGTTTACGGACAAACGCACATTAGTAGGTCTATGAATGCATGTATTGGTTCTCATCCAACACTGTATTGTATGTATGATTTACAGGGTATCAAGACAATAACATTAACCGAACGAACAGCGGCAGGAGTTCACAGTCTAAGAAGATTAAAGACGGCTCTGAATAGGCGAAAACATACTCAGCAGAGCCCAGTGAAAGAAAATAGTAAAACTCCATTTCCCAATTCACGACGAGAAATACCCGATCCACAGAAGACTTCAATCAACAATACTGCATAGCAGCAAATAATATATATATAAATATATATATATATATATATATATATATATATATATATATATATATATATATAT
>JAAAKB020198534.1:0-11741 GCA_010014835.2 Apostichopus leukothele | reverse complement strand
CTTGAATAAATTAACAACTCAACTGGAGCAAACTAAATATCAAATATAAAACATAATTTACTTACAAGTCACAAGCTCACTACACATATATGAATCAAACGTACTCACTCGCTCACAAGTGTTGGACGGTCAACCATCCGTACTCACCGCCTCATTCATAAGCTCTCTAAAACATTTTCAAACACAAGAAAGTTCTATCACACCACACGCACACACCAGTTGCACGCACGCACCACAAACATCGCCCCGCGTCCGATACGTTTGAAACCTCTGTTACGTAATTAATCAGCAATGCGTCGATACAAGCGCACCATAACCTAACGCTACACTATATACATGTACGCCCACACAATAATACGCCTATCGTTACAATCGCTCATTTACATAAGCATTACAAAATATTATATAGAAGACAATTTTATAAGTATTGCACTTCTGTTGTCTCAGTTTTTTATGCAACAGTCCAGAAATATGTTTAAAAGTACAATGTTAATTAAGTCTTCACATACTGTATGTATATTATGAGTCCAAACCACAAGCTAGAAATATTTTTAAAAGTATAATGTTATTTTGGCCTATTTCCACCGTATATATGTTTATATAAATTCATTCTGAAGTTGCTGGAAATAAATTGTTTCATTGTCAATAAGAAAATGATTGGAAACCACAAAAATGTTATGCAAATTGTAAATTACATAATTTCCATGTGCATAATATATGCTTAATATTTAATATTAAGTCCAGGTTCTTCTTTCCCATTTAAACTTGTGCAACTAGCTTGAGAACAGACACATATTACCTGATGACACAAATTTGAACAATTCCACTCAAAGGTTACATAAAGTTTGGCATCCGACATGTTCGTGACAGTTTTGATGTCCGAGCAAAAATGAGAATTGGTGAGACACTTTCTGACTAAGTTAATTTATTGGCACAGGTCTTTCATTATGGTGTCCAGGCTATCCAGGCAAACTTATGCGTATCAGCACGATATAATATCATTACGGATGTGGTAACCCTTATAGAGGCAACATACGTGATCAGACGTAGTTTGTAGTTATTCTGTGCATGAGAAGAACACTAAGTATGTTAACCGATTTGGACATTGTTACTTTATAAAATGAAGTGAGAGACCCATAATGCTGATGATTAGTGTGTACAAGTGAATGAGTAATTAGATCACATCAAAGTAGTGCAAACTACTGCAAACTTCCAATTCAGCTCAGAAGCTACTGAAACGGCTCGTCTATTGACTACGATAGATCACATCACAGCCACATGGACAGAACACAGAGGAATCAAGCATTGAACAGTTTTCAAGCACTCTTCAACTTAGAGACCCTATAGTTGTCTACTATAGGGTCTCTACTTCAACTGAGTAAGCGGGGAGTGCTTAAAGTGGGTTAACCGTCCATCTGCATTAATAGTAATTTTCCAATATCAGGACATTTTGTGTTCTTCTTCAAAACGGTCATCTGGTCGTGCAAAATGATCAAATTTCATTTCGGACAATCAATTATCTTTGCATGACTGGTAGTTTACATCAATTTCAGATTGCAAAGTTCTACATGTATACACCCAAATAGATAAAACAGTGTACATATGTCATTCTTTGTTATTTTGCTAACATTGTTTCAGACAACCAGATTTCCTGTTTAGACAACCAATGAGTAAGCTCTGGTAGTCTGAGGGAGAAAACCCCCAATCTCCCACCCCCGCCCCCCAAAAAAAATCCTTAAAAAGTTGCCATAATAAATATGATTTCAATATGAAAATGAGGAAATGTGGACACCCTTACAACTATTCCCTCAAATCCCTCCCTCAAATTTTTGACTCAAAAAGGCCAAACATTGTCACGGAATAGAAGACATTTCTTCGGTTCAGTCCTTCTGTACAGTACCATTTGCATGACTCACACTGAGAGAAATTTCCAAACAAAACAGCATTTTATACAGCTCAGTAAATGCTTCACATGGTCAGTGCTGTTGAACAGTTACGTCATCAATAACGTTTAGGTGAGAAATTAGACGACGACTTCATTGATGTCAGAGAACGGCTCAACCGACATCCTGTGGTTGTTGTCGAAACTCAGGATATTGCCGTACTGCTGCCTCTCTGCCGGCATAGATCACAAATCCCCACGACAGAGCAACGACGACAATCAGCACCTGTGGGAAAATGGACGGGAAAAAAATTTAGACAAATCACGCTAGGTCACGAGGAAACGAAATATAAGCAAATGTTGCAGAATTAGCAAGTATTTAAAATATGTGACAGGAAAACATATTACGCAAAGTGAAAGATGTCGAGTGCTATATAGTACATCAAAGACACTGAATGAGCGAATACCGCCAGTGACTTCACAAGTAGAAAAATAATCTTGTAAACTTGCAAATCATTCATTATAGCACTGGCACCACTTACTACTAATTACGTTTAGTGTAAGTTACACTGGTAGTTCAATGCAGAACGTGAGGCGACGAATTATGACAAAGGTCTTACAATAACATTCTTAGCCTAACGTTAAGTCAGTAACCCAGGGCGCTATAAGTAACTATAATACTTAATAGGCCTAAGTATATATTAAAGGCTTTTTCAATCTTTGCTTACCATTGTTTGTATTATGTCGACATACTTCTTAGAGAGACTCATGCTGCAGCTCAAAAGACCAAACTTTTGGAAGTGATAGGTACCGGTAGTAAAATTGTTTAACTGCTAAGTGCTGATAAGTAATAGACATTCATGACAGTATAACATTTGAAATTATTACATAAGAACTTTCACAGATTACGTGACCAGATTCATATTTACAAAAAATCCATGGCATGATTTTCAGTAATGTTCTGTTAGCCTACCTATTGGACTGTACGCTTACACTGTAGGCCTAGGTTCTATTAAGCATATATCTAGCTTTGCAGTGGTAACGAGCGTTATGACTGGGTATAGAGCCTAGAGGCGAAGAACATTGTCATGATTCTGATATCAGACAGAAAGGCACAAAAACTTCAAGGGAGTGTTTAAACGTTTTCCTTGATGTAAGTAATAATTTCGCCATATTTAGCCAAACGTTAATCATAACTATTGATTTTTACGTTAATATCGAACGAGTTATTTAGCTTGCTTAGCCTAACATAACAAAAACTAACATTTGTATGTATATGGATCAAGCCTAGGTTAGACTAAGAGTAAGACTAGCTAACCTTTATGCAACGTGATTGAGAATAAGTGCCAAGGACAGGTTCCAGGAGTCAGGATAGCCAGTAACCCAAGAGAACATGAATTCATAAAATTGAATAATATTCATATCCTTATGACGTCTAACATTGTTGGTAACATGCACCTTTATTGTTGCTATGATTTATTATTTTTTATTACCTCTGTAAAGCCATGGAACTTGGAAGTGTAGATCTATTGAAAATTTGTAAGGCCTGTTCATCTGGATTCCTACATCTAGAAGGATTTTCTACAACATATTCTGCACTTGAGTGAGTAGTGCTGTTGATGTGTGTGTATGAATGTTGAAAACAGTTTGGGACAGTGGTGTAGGGGGGGGGGGATAGTCCACCCAGGCACCAGTCACAGATTGGGGTGTCATGCCACAGCCCCCCAAAATATTTTGGGGCGGCTTGCCCAGGTACCTAAAGGATGGAGGCCACTTGGTAAACTATTGGTATTACTATTGTTTTGCCAAAAAATTTGTCGCTGAAATATCCGTTATTTTGGACGACATGCATCATGTATGCATGCATTAAAGTGTGCAGTATGGGCATAATTCCCCTAAATTGGTGGAAAAAACAAATGCACTCACAATACACAGCAGATGTTTCCTTATTCTGCTGTGCTTCAGCCATTTGAAAGAATACCCAGTTACAAAATGACATTCAAACCCAGTAACTACAGTACAGGCCCGACACAGGCAGTACAGACACATTCATACATTTATACCCTATCCCCTATTGACATGCTATTTTTGCAACTCAAAGTAAAGTGTTACATTTGGTATTTCACTCTCTCCTTATCATAGTCTCCAACAAAGCTGAGCCGGCAAGATGGCCTCCTCGAGCAAAGTATTTCCTACAACGCCGCCGGAAGTTGCCGTCACTCAACCTTCAGATAAAGCATCTCTCAGTCCTGGAAAGCATAGAAGTCCCTCACCAGAATGCTGTTCCATTTGCTTGGGACAGTACAGGGATAAATCCTTCACAGATTCGTGTTTCCACACGTTTTGTTTTTCCTGCCTTCAGGAGTGGGCTAAAGTGAAACCAGTGTGTCCTCTCTGCAAGACTTCTTTCAATTCCATCATACACAACATCAAGTCTAACGAAGATTACGAGCGCATCTACCTGCCCGCCCCCGCCCCCAACACCAGAGCAGCGGAAGATGACGAGGCTAGGCGGTTCAGGTATGCCACCACCCTCACGCAGGAGAGGCGCTTCCTGCTAGAAGAGAGAAGGATGCGGCAATTTGCACGCGAGGCTCGACGAGAGGAGAGGCGCCGAAGGGAAGAGACATCCCTCGGCAGACGTAGGCTGATCTACTCGGCGGGGCTCAGAGTGCTCCATATGGGTTCCAACGAGTTCTCACAGTTTCGCGACATTTCCCCACAGTTTTTCAGTGCTAATCCAGCCGTTACTCATAGGCTCGTCCCGTGGCTGAGAAGGGAGCTGTCCGTGTTATTCGACAACCAAGACGAACACGTCACCTTCATGACTCACTACATTCTCTCCCTCGTTACAAATGTGGATATTCAGAGTGAAGAATTCCACATGAATCTGCGCCCGTTCCTGCACGATACCGTCGAACATTTCGTCCACGAATTTGCCAGCTTTGCACGGTCGCCCTACGACATGGACACATACGATCAGATGTCGCAGTACGATTTCTCGGGCGGCGGTTTGGGGAGGGTAGTGAGGGCCTTACCTAGAAGAGCCAACCAACCTTTGGTCGCGTCTCTTCAGCGGGACAGCGACTCCGACGAACCGTCGGTGATTTTGCTATCGGATCACGACAGCGAACCGATGGTGATATCCGACGGCAATGTTAGCGATGATGAGATTGAACAAGTGCCGGTCATCGGGGTGGCAGAGACGGTGGCGCCTAACATATCCGTAGAGGAGGATCTAACGGTAGTGTCCAGTGAATACCAAGGATACCAACCTCCGGTCTTCACCATCGACGACGACTTTCCCGCCACTAACCCTGAACCGCCCGCAGATTTAGACCTCCCCGGACCTTCGGGGCTTCAGGCAACAGCTACCGCTTCCGTTACCGAGAGTGAGGTACACATCAAGGAAGAGCCGCCGGATTTCCACGACTCTGATCATAGCGATATTGAATTTGTCGCCTTCCTGGAAGCTGCTCACGTGCGTACCCCCGAACAGTTATCGTCTGAGAGTGAAACGGAGAGGATCGCCCACGAGGAAGCAGAGAGGAGATGGAAGGAGGAGAAAGCCCGCCGGAAAAAGTTACGTGACAGGATGAAGCAAATGCAGGCTAAAGCACAGAGCAAGAAGGGCGGTAGTTCGTCTAATACAGCAAGGGACGCTTCTGGTGGATCCGGTAGACTGCGACATAGATCTCGCTCAAACAGTTACGATAGAACAAATCGCAGCAGTCGTAGATCACGTTCACACGAGTCTAGACGGCGTAGGTCACCTTCCTCAGATATTTTCATCCACCACGTTACAAGATCGAGGTCTAGGGATCGACACAACAGGGCCAGGTCTCGGTCGAGAACCAAAACACCGCCGCCCAAATCATGGAGGGAGAGGTTCGGTTACGCCGATCCGTCTCCAAGCCCACCTAGGGTCACTCCAAAGACCAGCAAAAAGAAGGACCGCCCTCGCGCAGGGAGAGAGAACTCGGAGAGCACTGCCAGCAGATCGCAACGCGGCAGGAGCCGTTCGAGGGAGAGGAGTCAGTCCAGGAGCAGCGGAGCGAAGGACTCGAGAAGCAAAAGAGGAAGTTCACAGAGCAGGAGAGACGAGGAATCGAGAAGCAGGAGAGAAGAGCAGGGTAGACGAGAGGATTCGAGGAGCAGAGGCGAAAGTTCACAGAGCAGGAGTAAGAACTCAAAGGACAAAAGTCATTCGAAACATAAGAAGTCTAAGACACACAAGAAACATTCCAAAAAGCGATCGAGATCCAGATCGAGAAGTAAGCGGCGCTGATCCTGTATTTACATCAACCAACTGATTTGTTTCGCGGGCTAGACTGTTAGCTTTCATTCACAATTGTTTCTCGTCCCATAGAAACTAGCTCGTGCGTTTATTCTATTATAAGTATTATTATTATGATTATTGCTTATTTAATTTAATTTTAACCAGTTTGTTGCCTTCAGCTCTTCCGTTTCTTTTCGTTTTCCAAGTTCATCATGACTGTGGACCCTAATTTCTGCCAAAAATGGTTTTAAAAGATCTTCCTCCAAATGGCCAGACAGAGTTGTAACAGATCACTTGATTTTAGAATCGAATCAAGCCATCTGTGAATTTTCCTGGCTCTAGTCCTTGGCTCTAGTCACTCTATCATCCCTATGGGTAATAACTTGACAAACTTGTTCAAATCACACAGTTACAAATGTCTTGCCTTTTCAAGACACTGTCAAAGCCTCTTAGGAAGGACAGTAGGAAGTAGGTGCATTTTCAATATGATGCCAAATTTGCAAAATATTCATAGCTGTGTTTACTCTTTCATTGATGACAGAAATCAGAATTTACTCCTTTGCAGGCTTCAAAATTACAAGTTATTTCCTGGATAATTGCCAGTGAATTTGGGCTCATTGCCATTGGAAGAAAAGGAGGGCACTGGCAAGTGGACATTAACACATGATTATGGTAGTCAGTCATTAACCCTGTGTAACTTTCATTATCAAAAAATATATGTGGGCTGCTGCTCTCATACGCCTGTAGAATCGCTGATGTGTGTTACAATGCAGCCAAATGCCAGTGGAAACTTGATTCCAGCCAGTAGAATTATGCACTTGCAGTTTTTCTTTAGCAATTGGCTAAATTTGGCAAAAATGCTAGGCCTCTGCTAGAAGCAGCTTGGAGACTCATTTGCTTTCATTTGTTATATCTTGATAAAACTATTGATGCTAATTTGACAGTAAATTCCCAAACATATTTTAGCTAGATTCGTCAGGTAATGGGGGAATTGATTAAGATTTACCCTTTGCATGTGATTATTAACCACTAATTACCTATTATAAGCATAACTGCCTATTTGAAACTTTGTGATTTTGAAACCTTTAAGGTGTTATTGACTACAATTGTATCAAAATCTCAAAAAGAAAAGAAAAAGAAAGCTAAGTTTATCATTGCAGTGGTCCAAACTTATCTCAAATTACATATTTAAGTGGTCCTTTGGATATTTTTGCATTTTAATTTATAGGACGTGTCATGGACTTGTAACAGTGAGTGTATTGAATGTAAGTCCATAAAATGTTTGTCCATTTGGCTTCCTGCTTTGTTACTGTTGTCCAGTCAGTAAAGAGATACTATGAACAATCACAAGTACTATTTATCAAGAAGCCTGATTGGTGAGAATATTTCAAAATCCAATAATGTACCTGGCAAGGGTTTGTAATTCATACATGTCTGATGTAGTGAGGTATGCACGGAAGCTTAAAAGTGCCATCAACATAAGAAAACTTTGCCCCAATAAGTCAACATTTTTCAGTAAACTGTTTAGATGACAAGATAATATCTTATCAAACATCAGAAAATTGTTCAACTACTCAGTTGGAATGAAGTGAACAATTGAACATTTTGCAGAAATATGTTCAATTGACAACTTATCAGATCTCGTCAATTCAACATTATTCTGTAAAATGTTCAATTGTTCACTTCATTCGAACTGAGTAATTGAACAATTTTCTACAAAATGTTGAATTGACCACTTATAATATGTCATCAATTCAACAATTTTGTGCAAACTGTTTAATTGACAACTTATCATATCTCGTCAATTCAACATATTTCTGAAAAATATTAAATTGTTCACTTCATTCCAATTGAGCAATTTTCTAACTAATCGTATCTCGTCAATTCAATTTTTAAGCTCCCGTAGGTACGAGACCAGTTTAATACTAAAATGTTGATATACGTTAGTCTCTCCAAGAAATGTTTTGGCTGGAGCTAATTAAAAGAATAATAAAAGCCATTTTCCTTTCTTTCCCGATTCAACTTGAAAAGTTATCACTTGTGATAGGATATTGTCTTATTTTGTACAGACTGCATGGAATTTATTATGTAGATTTATGAGTTACCATTCATTGTTAACTTTTTCAAAAACAATATTCCTGAACAACTGTATGAAAGACAGACGATGAAAAATAAAATATATACATATATATCGAGGCCAACGGCAAAAATCTATTCAAATTTACATATGTTATGTATTATTTACCAATAAGGACCTTTATGTGAACCTAGCCATACCATCATCTTATTAATTATCTTATAGTGTTTGATACACAGAACAACACTGGTAGGATAAGTCTAGTTAAGGTTTATGGTACATATCACGGTTTCAACTTTTAACATCATGTCATCGGACGAGCATATTGTCAACAGTTGATGTCATAAAGTTCCATGAGGTGGTGAAACCTGTTTTGCATGTTGTGTCTCTGTTTATTTTCATTGTGGAAGGAAGCAAAATTGTTTCCGTCTTTGACGATGTTCATAATTTTTATCTGTTGTACTTGAGGGAGTAACTGAACACATCTCTACACCACATGTTCATCATAAGAGATGGTTTGGTTTTCTTCTCTTTCGAACTTTTATAAAAGTTCTTGGAAGGATTGTTTCTTAGAAAGAGAGAGAGAGATATATTTTCAATGATCCTGTTTCTTACTCTCTCATGGTGTGAGATCAAGGTTACAGAATGTTAAGATGACAGTGTGAAATTGGTTTCTTTTTCTGGTTTCAATCTTCATGTTTATTTTCACTCAGATAACATAATTGAAAGACATTGTATTCCTTTAACACTAGTTTACTGAATATCTAAAACTTCATAATGACTTTAGGCAAACAATTTGAAACGTTACAGACCATTGCAAATAACGTTCGGTGCATGTTATGTTGCAATAACATTTTATGTTTGTTTCACTAAATAGTAGTAAATACCCTAGGCTCACCCCTCAAAATTATTGGACTAGCTAGTCTAACAGATAGACCAATAAGGCATATTTCATTTCATTCGGTCATCAAGTCTCTGGCAAACCAACCTAATCATTACTATTCAATATTAATTTAAAATGCTTTGAAAATCGAAATAATGCACCATTTTAATACCACTCTTCTTGCTTTCATCAAATGGTCATTAGGTAGTCTGTACAGTAACTGAATCTGTGGCCAGTTATAAACAAATCCACTCACCAGACACATTTCATATTACTATTAACTCCATACCCAAAGGAAACAAAGCTTACAAAAATTTACCACTGTTCTTGAAGAAGTTAAGGTGATTCACCATGGTCGCATAGAATACAATTTTCCTAAAGCAAATGCAGACAGCATCTTTCAGTTGGCTCCCCACCGGCAATAACAGAAGGGATGGAAAACCAAAAGACTCAATGGAACCTTTTACTTTAGAAGCAGGGGGAGGGGTGAACTTACGTACTCAGGGAACCCTTCCTGCCGAACAGATACAAACACTTGTTGACCCACATGTGTTAATCTATAGCAGACCCAATCATTTCAGTAACTCCTGATTTCCATGAGATACCTCCTGATGGGGGGCAGCTCTGTCTCAGCAGTACCAGAATATCATTCATCATCTCACCCATAAAGTCATGATATATGACTGTACATCACTGGTCAAAGGTCAACTAAAGTTACTAAACCCTAGCCTCTCTTTCTACTAGATACCATGCATTGAACCAGCACCATAATATACCTCCTAAGGGGCCAACTCTGCCTCAAGAAGTGCCAGAATATCATCTTCATCTCACCAAGCCATATGTCATTGCTCGTCACTGATCAAAGATCAGGTACGTTTAATGTACCTTCGCTTCCTACCAGCGCTTCCTACCAGATGTAAAAATCTCACCAATTCAGTAAGATGCCTTCTGAGGGGCCAACTCTGCATCTTGAAGCCCAGCAATATCATCTCACCTAAACCGTCTACGAATGATATGCTTCATAGCAGGTCAAAGGTCATATGCAGTTGAAGGACCACTGATTGAGACTTTAGCAACAAGAAGCATTATTCCCATCATAAGTCAGATGAATGGAAGTAAGTTTCGTTGTTGACCCACATTCTTGAAAAGCGGGGTGTCCGGTAGCCCATGACATAATCAGAACCATCGGCTGGTCCCACCACCTGAAACATGAACATTACAAAACTTGAATTAATGGCAGTGTTTTGTGTGTATTTCCTCAATATATTTCACTGTATTATGAATAGCTCAGAATGCCACCTGAAAGAAGGCAATGTAACAGTGTTTGGTGTCTTAAGCTTCTCTTTCTCTGTGGCCTCATTTAGGTCACATTAAAAATTGATTTATCTTGCGATTGGTTGTATTCATTGAAGCTGCTCGGTTGTAGTACTTAGTGAACTAGTGCACACGGCATGACCGTCACCTACTGCCAGCTCCAGTCGGGAAATCGTGACGTGGAGTCGCCACGACTGAAACTGACGTGACTTGAAACACTAGCTACATCTTGATCAGAGGTAGTTGTGAGCACATTAATAATGACAGACTAGCCATGATTAATGATGTCAACACAATTTAGCTGAGATGGCTTGGATTTAGTCAGGCAAATACCAATATTTATAAATACTGGTATATAGTATCATGGTATAGTTTAGTATCATAGGAGTGTTAGCTCAGTGGTTAACGCCGGTGCCTTTCAATCAGAAGGTCCCGAGTTCGAGTCACTCCAAGTTTAATGTATGTCGTCCAGTTACAGAGTCGTTGACAATTGACAGTTCATAATCATGGACTTTAAATATGAATCTAAGAGACGGACTTTGGTCAGCTTGCGGCTTTGATAAGCCAATGCGGGTTCTTTGCGAGTTCCTGCTTGCAGGAGGATCTAAAATACATACATAAATACATACATATATATAAATACCGGTTTATACTAGTATTTATAAATACAGGTATGTACCGGTATTTTTAAATACAGGTTTATACTAATATTTCTGTCACCTTTCCCTGACTGACCAACTTACCTGAGTTGCTATGAGAATGAAATCGACAAACTGGCCGACAAATAGTAAACCCATAGTGCAGAATTTGAGCAGCCCGATGGCGTAATATCCGAGATAAAAACGATCAGCTCCGAGCATTCCTAGGAAGATGGATAGTAAGACAGCTGTACGATGAGACTTGCCGTTCCTGTAAATCAGTTTAACGAAGAAGAAAAAATACAAACTGTACTGTGGTGGTTTTAAACTCGGGTCAAAACTAAGAGACTTCACCCAGGCAAATTTTAGTCACTGTCGTTGTAAATTCATCTTATTCTTACGTATCTAGCTGTCACCACGTCCATTATTTATAGATATTGTGCCAGTCTTCCAATTAAGCTAAGTGTTGCAAACAATTTTCACTTTGTGTCACCGCAATGGGTTGTCCAAAATGCCAAAAAGTTGACACTTTTGGCATCACATTTGAATTGCTCTAAAAATGCAGATAAGGGTAAATTTTGGGGAATTTATGTTTTTCATTCTTTACATTGGACCCCCTCCCCCCCCCTCTCATCCCAATAATACAAAAATACAAGGGTTGAGGTGAT